>JAXBDA010000404.1:0-88478 GCA_036023075.1 Gaultheria prostrata | reverse complement strand
CCACCCCCACCCCCATATATGCACAAGTCCGGCCCTCCCACTCCATTACACTCCCACACCTCCCAAATTTCCAGAAATTATCAAGAGAGAGAGAGAGAAGCTCAAGCTTTGGCTATGGAGTTCTAAAGAGAGAAAAGTGGGTTTCACATTCCACACACCACCCCACACCTCAAATCCGGTTTACAAACCTCCCCCCATCTTCTCTTACATCCTCTAAGCTCCAAAAGTTCACCTCAACGCCACCCCGTGGCCTACTCTCCGGTCATCTTCTCCGTTTTTGATTTTTTCGCCAAAAATCCCATTTTCATGCTTTGACTACGGAGGAGAGGTAGATTAACTTTTACCCACCTTCCCTATGTATATTTTAGTCTTTAGTTCATGTTTGGAATGTTTAAAGTTGGGAGGAAATAGCCCCATGAATCAAAACAAAGTTTTTAGAAAAATGTGGTTCGGACCAAATTTCCGTCAATACCACGTACCTCTTTTCACAGCCACTTTACTCATCGTTAAATTCGTTTTTAGGATTAGGTTGCTTAATGAAAATTGTAGAAGACGTCAAGTACTTCAATTTCAATATAAGAAACACCCAAAACGGTTTAGAAATGACCCCAATATCCTTGCCCGAAATTCTGTTGGAATATGTTGTTCCATTTCCAGACAGCTCTCTGCCCCTCTGTAAATCTTCATATTTCTCCTTGTTCCAATCGTTTTTAAGTTTACATTTCTTCACCAACATTGTAGAGGGTTTGAAGCTCTTGAATTTAGACACAAGAATCATCCAATTCGGTTGAGTTTTGAGTGAGTTATAGCCATCCAAAGTTCAGCGAAATTCTCAGAATTTTAAAGTATAATTTCGTGAAACTTGGCGTGCGTACTTGTGGATCATTTACGAAACCTATTGTTATCAACTAAATGTCACTACTGGAAATTTAGGAGTGTAGCGAAATGACCAAAATTCCCTTCGGGTGTAAAAAGACCATTTTGCCCTTGTGTGTGTAAAATTACATAATGTGTAATTTTGTACTTAGTAAAAAATCAAGGAATTGCATTTTATGACAAGTTAGGACTTTATTGACTAAAATAAAGTATTTTATGTATTTACCCTTGTCGGTGGCAAAATTACATTTTTGTCTTTGTATTATGTTTATTTACAAAAAGACCCCAGAGTTTGTAAAATTACACTAAGGACCCTAGAGTCGTGAAATTATGTTGGACACCCTTATATTTACTTAAAATGACGTTGGTGACTATTACATTCTTTAAATTACGTTTTGACCCCAAAAGTTTAGTAAATTATATTTTGGCCCCTGTAGTTTGGATTTATTACGTTTAGACCCCTGGATTTCGATTACTTGAATTTCGTGAACTTGTGAATTGAGATATTCGATTATGACCCCTGTGTTATCATTATCGCTTTGCTTCTTCTTGTAAGTGTACTTACCGTAAACATGTTGAATGTTAGAATGGACAACTAGGTTCCCGGGTTGGGTGATCGTACACGGATATTACATAGACGATGAGGATTAATGGAAAAGTGAATTGGAATTTATTGATGGGCTGTTGCCCCGAGATTGTTGTTGAAAGGCAGTTTCGTCAAGTGATTTGTTTTGGAGGATTGTTGGCATTCTGTCTTGTTTTCGAAACCTTAGGATGTGACACTCTGTGATATACTTCATTTGAATTCGGAGGCGTCGTAAGGGTGGAAGTATTATAGTCCAGTTTTGGCTATATACCTACAGGACTTGGTTGTTGCCAGTCGTAGCCCAGTGGTATAGTTTGGTCCCTGGGAAATTCATCCTTGCGAGGCGGCTGACGGCTGGATTAAGTACATAACTTACGCCTTCCGTTGGGGCTCCCGAGATACGGGCAAGCAAGGGGGGAGTAAATCACAGTTTGGTCACAGTCCTTAGTGGTTAACCGGGAGGAAAGTTCTCTAGGTTGAGAACTTAGATGAACATGTAAGTTAATGGCTAGTAATGAAATCAACTACGTGTTTAATTTCTGCTTTACGATTTATTTCCTGCTTACTCCTTTAATTACTGCTTTTCAATCATATATGTTGTACTTGTATGTTAAGCAAGGGTTGGTGGGTAGGAGTTAGCTATTGAGTGATTTATCGCTCACGGTGTTACACTTGTGTGACCCTTGTATAATACCATGATGTTGCTTCGCGACTCGGACATATTATGTCAGGCTACGATCAAGCAGGTACTGTTGGAGTCGAGGGAGACGGTTATTACGGAACCAAGGATTATCCTGTAGGCCAGGCTCAGGAGGAGCATTGGAATCCGGAACTGAACCTTAATCTGTAGAACCCACCCCTTTATTTTAATGTTGGATCTGTAATAATAATTTCTCAAACCGTACTAAGTATTTTGTAATGGGTTGCACTTCACGTTTTCCAACGTGCACTCTGATGGAAACTCATTTTATTAAATTAATCCTAATTAGTTATCTTAATTAATGCTTCCGAAAATCGGAGCGTTACAGTAAGACATATTTGTCTCAATCGTGTTTCTACCAATCTTCGATGATCAGAATTTTTTGTACCCATACGCCCCCGTTTGGATGTCGGAGATGATTTTGGGTGGATTTGTAATGAGGACGGATTTGAGGGTGGATTTGTAATGAGGGTGGACCCACCTCCTAAGAAGGGTGGATTTGTATATGAGGTGTTTGGATGGTATTTTGAGAAGAGGGATTTGGAAGCTGGATAAGAGGGCAAATGACTAAATTGCCCCAATTTATTAATAAATACATAATAAATAGAATAAATACACAAAAAATGCATAAATATATTTAAAAAATATATTTCCAAACAAAATTCAAAAATTAATTACTATTGCTGCACAAACTTATTTAAACTATTTGTGGTTATTTTTGTGGTTTTTTTACATGAATTAGTATTTGACATAAAAATGAATTAAACTATTGATTTGTTGCACACAACCACGCAGGATTATTTTCCCACATTCCTTGGTTATATCGAATCAAACATTTCTCTCCATCTCTTCTCTGGATCAAACTAGTAGTCTTTCTTTTAAATACCTGACCCACCACCGCATGAGTCGACAACAGCCACGTCGGCCTCAAGAAACCCAGCAACGACGACAAAATGGTGGTCTTTCCATCTCACAAAAAATCATATTTGAAACGGAAAACCAAGCAGCGCCGGCTATCTGGATCAACAGGCACCGGCGACGGGGAAACCAATCTCTCCCTGTTCATCGCCATCGTCCACAGCCATAGCAGTAGCAACAGAAGAAGAAGAATAAGAAGAAGAAGAAAAGGAGGAGGATGGTGGATTTGGAGGGATAATATGGTACCGAAATTTGAGAAATCTCTTGGATTTACTTACGATAGGGTCGACCCCATCGTTAGTAAATCACGCTCCTCTATGATTTGCAATCCAAATAGTGTTTAAATCTGGGGGAAATCTGGGGGTGTTTTACTTGCCAAACGCTGGATATGTGTGGAACCAAGATTACATATCCGGCTCCTTTGGCAAATCCGGGAGCAAATCCAGCATCCAAATAGGATGATAGTGTGCTCATTGTTCTTGAAAAAGTGAACGGTTCTGATCGCAAAAATAAAAATTTCATAGGGCCCACAATTAAGGTCACTACGGAGACGTAGTGATTTGACTCACTACGGGAACCCCATGTCCCACACCAAGGATAGTGACAAACCCCTTTTGGAAAATCTTGAAGCAAGCCTATACCTGCCATATAAAACAAATTCAACAAAAGACAGAAAAGAAAAAAAGAATTCATCTTGCACTAATAAGATGAGGCCAAAAGCAAAAAAATATGATCGGCCTACGTCCCAACGTGTGTAGAGGTGCCTGGATAACTAATCAAAAGCTAGCTCACCAGGCAAACTCTCCACGATAATACATGACCATCCCTTGCCAAGTGGTGCAGAGAAGTGTCTAGATTCCTAGTCAAAGACTAGCCCACTAGGCGCATTCTCTGAGAAGTCAAACTAACCACTTATGGTCCCAGGGGCGGAGAAGTGTCTATATAACTAGTTGGAGACTAGCTATCACACCCTCAATTTTAATAACCAAAAGACATATAATTTCCACCTAGGATAGGTCCAATGTCATACATTTCTCTGTTGAAAAGTCAAGGCTCAATAAAACTAAGGGTACCCGTACCCCCATGCATAAGTATCAAAAGTCTTAAAATTATTACATTTATCCCTAACATTACCCCGCCGCCGCCCCATCCTTTTCTCCTCTGCCACCCATCCACTCTAGCCCCTCTTAGCCTTCTCCGCTTTCTCCAGGTCGGTTCCAATTGGGGAGGTGAGGCTCCGCCTCTTTGGTCTCACCTCCCTTCACCCTTTTTCGTTGCACCGCCCTACCATCACCATTGTGCCTCCTCGACCTTTAACAGATTCACAATTCCACAACCCTTTTCTCCTTTCTCCTCCACCTTCTTCCCCCTCCTTTCATCACCGTTTTCTTCCTCTGCCACCACTGCCGCCTCCCTCTTCCTCCACCTTCCTTTCCTCGTCCTCTTCCCCAACCCTTCTTCCCATCGGTCCCCTTCCTCCTCTCCCACCGCCTTCCTCCCAACCACCCTATTTTTGGGCCAGATCTGAAGCTTGGTGGTTGGCAAATGGAATATCTTAGCAGTATTCGTTTTGGGTATTTGACTTGCGGAGTTGTTCTTTTCGAGCCATTGAACCCTATAACCCTCTCAGATTTAACCGACAGTTTGTTTTTTCTCAAGACATAACAGGAAAGCTAAAGATCAACATTCATACTGGCAACTTGAAAAGTATTGTGAGGCATTGGGAATATCTTATTCGTGAGAAGACGCAGAGCAAGTTTAAGTTGCCAAAGCGTGTAAGTTGTCGGTTCATTCCTGTTACCAAGGCATATCGAGAATGGTGGGCGAAGGTGCATAATGATCCATTTTTTGGGAGTGCAAGTGGCTCAAAAAGTAAAAAGTGCCCTGCTTCTCCGAGGGATGATTCTTCAAAGGTTCCGAGGTGCAAGCTTAATCTAAGGACGGAGGTACTTCACTTCTTTTTTTTTACTACATAGTAGCCATTAAAACTTTAAATAATAACTTGCTCCTATTATTATTCAATCTCAAATATTCTTGTTTCCAGATGCTCGTCATCACCTTCAGTCCATAAAGATACCAGAAAGGGATGAGACAGAGGATCGACTGAGTGTTGAAGGAAGTAATGATCATTGTTGGAAGCATGTTGCAAGTGATAGGGTTACAAGCTTACACCCTGTTGCTCCTTCTACTGCTTATGTCAATGCAAGAACTTTCTTCGATGGCGTTCTTAGTTCTTCTTGATCTTTTCCATGCGAGTTATACCGAATACCTAACTTTTTCATGTTTGTCTTGTTCTTAACCTCCTCTTATCTCCCCATTTTTTTTATTTAATATAAATTTTGTAATTTATTTTCAGCTGCGGATTTGTTTGAATCTTGAGGCTTTGAAGACTGTGGATGAACCCCCAAAGCAGTAGCGAGTCTATCCAAGGGTCGAAGAGCTTTGACATGGCAGCTTGATAGGCTTTGGCGGATATATAGATGGGCTTTGGCGTTGTGAAACCAAGACCAGTCTTCGGGGGGCTAACTTTATGTCCATGCAGTCTCAATTCTTTTGTGCTTTACTAAGGCCATTAACTTTCTCACCGGTGAGTTTAGGACTTAACTCTCTTAGTGGCGCAAGATCAGTAAAGTCATAACCGAAGTTAGCTTGTAAACTTTTTGGTCAAAATCGTCAGTTCTCTTCTCAGAGAGGACAGAATATTAAAGAGAGCTTTGTGTGGACTTAACGAAATGGAGGCTTGGAAGAGCTAGCTTGTCCCATGGTTGGAAGAGGCATTGTCAAGTCCACCTTTAGCGTTTGAAGATCTTCCTTGGTCAAGGGTTGAGGACATTTTACTCTATCTTCAACAGTGGTGATGACCTCTTCAAACGGCGATTGCCCTTCTTTTCGTCGAGACTTGGGAATGTACCTGAAGATCTTTCCTACAGCTTCATGTTTAGAGGATGAAGATCTTTCTCTTTCCTAGAGTAGGACTGAAGACCATCCGGAAACAAATTTATAGATTCCCACCATAAATCAATCTTTCAATTACTAGAAAGTTTGATTTTCAAAATCCAAGGGTGGTTTATTTGTCAAGGGAGATCTCATTGGGTGGCCTTTCCAATTTAAGCATGAGATGCATGTTGGTTTGCTAACAACCAATTGATTAGGATTCTTCAGTAGTGAAAAATGGGGTTCTTTCTTACAATTTTCAAATCATTCTGATGAGAGACAGACCATAATATTTATAAAAGGTAGGGAGTGGATTTATATCCAATGAGTGAAATGATTTCAAACAATTTTCTTAGTTAGTTGAGCTTTTATGTACTATAAATTCCCACCATACGGCATATGTAAGGCTTCACAATTCTAATCATTTACGCCGCTACGCCTTAAATTTTCAACCATCGTTGCCATTTTGAAGGACTAAGGATAAGCAAAGTCTTGGGTTTTGAAGGTTAAAATTATTGTACTTCCTTATTTCTAGCAGTCTCGTGCCTTCCCTTGAACACATGTATGGGCGTGAGACTAGAGATGTCCAACTTTTGGCTTCCCTTCAAACAAATGCATTTTTTATTTGAGTCAAGAAGAAAACAAAAATAAAAATATTTTTAGGGCCCCAAAATAGAGGGATACATTAAATATTAAGTATGCCAAATCTAACAAATAGATTTGTGTGGTGTAGTGGAAGGTGCCATTTATATAGGTGGTTGTGTGTTTGATCCCCTCCTCCCTACATTTTTATGTGAATAATTTTTGAGGTTGTACAAAAATTTATTTCAAAACAAGAGGGCAGTGAGGTTGGAACCCACAACCTTATGTTCCCACACCATTACAAGCAATGTGTCATTGTACCACAAGACCATTTAGTTTCTCATCTTGAAAAAATAATTTATATAGAAAAATTGAGAGACCCCATTTTCAAAACTTAACTGGGGCCTCATAAATCTCAGGGTCGGGCCTGTCTCCAGTTACAATATTGAAGCCATTTGGCACCAAACTGCATATGCAGTTTCAAATGATGATAAAAAAATAAAAAGGGATGTATTTTAATGGGCTAGCATTTTCGGCCATGACTAATTTCACAATCTTTGATCGGGATTCGTTTAGGTTTGGCAAATTCACATAAACCCTAAACACTGAGAAAATTGAAGCTACTTCAACCTCACTTACAATGCTTGCAAGCAAGGATTCGTCTGAGCCTTGAAGTGGGGGCAATTTGTAGACACTAAAATTTTAGTGCAATTTAATCGCCTTCCATTTAATTAAGATAAATAAAAAAATCTTAATTAATTAAAGTCAAATATGGTCAAGGCCTTAAGGTGAGTATGAGTCCACCAAATTCATGGGGCTCGATCCATTGGAGATTCGATTGAAACCAAGATAAAGTGGGCTAACTTAATAAGCCAAATGGGCTCATGAAAATATGGGCTTAATAAGCCAAATTCAAGTATTGTGTTGAACCAAGATGATCAAAATATAAAGTGTATAATACCAGAAAACAAAAAATGTGTTAATAAAGGTTATATTTTTGCAAAAAGTATTTCCTCGTCCGGCCTCCTTTTAATCGAAACCGCCTCGCAGCAGCGAAGCTGCTGGTTGTTGATTTGGGAGGTTAGGCTCTGCAAAATCTCCAAAAGCTGTTATTGCCAAGGCTGCTGGAGACGTTCTTAGATTGTTGATGTAGGTGACAAAAAGAAAATGAAAAAGCTTTGGACCATATTTCGAAAATATGGGTACTTATATAAAACAAGAAATAGAATGATTTTGAGTTTCCTCTTGGATAATGGAATCATATACGATTTTAATGGATGTTTCAAATTAAGGACCATCAAGAATGACAATTGGATTTCTCTTCAAATTATTTTTCTATTATAATGTCAAGTTTTTAAAATGGTACTTTAAATATATTAGGCCGAGTTTTTCGTTAGATTTTATGGGAAATCCCATAAAATCACGCACTTGAAAAAATCATTCTTTTTCCCATTAGATAAAATCCAAGTGTGATTAAATCACCACCCAATGCATCATTTACCATTTGCCCTCCCTTTTCTTTAAGGGGCCCCACCATATATAATAAAAATGAACATTTCAAATGAATCCGGGGGCAAAGCTGTAATTTCCTCTTGTGTCATTCCCTCTTCTACAGTGGACTCATTTTATCAAATGAGGTGAAACGGTGATAAAACCACCTCATTTTATCTAACGAAAAACCCGCCCTTATAAAGAAAGAGGAAGATTTTCATCTTATTTTTCTACTGTAATGTCAAGTTTTCAAAATGCTACTATAAATATCACTTATTATTTTTGTTCAACATAGGAGTAATTACTAAAACGAAATTGAAGATTGGGAAAGCACTAGAAAAAGAGAGAAACGGCAAAGATAATACTATAAATACTACTCGTAATAAGGAAAGAAAAAGAAAATGTTCAACGAAACCATTTAGAAGCTTCTCGAATCTAAAAATTCCAGTTCCTTCCCCGCTTTGTACAGAGAAAGCATATTATCCTCGCACGGGGCCCTTTCAGTACGACTCAAACCCTAAAACCCTCAGTCGATCGAGCGCCATGGACGCCGCAAGCTTGAGCCAACTGAAGCTATTCATCGACCAGTGCAAGTCCAATCCCTCAATTCTCGCCGATCCTTCTCTCTCCTTCTTCAGAGACTACCTCGAAAGGTAATAATGCCCATATACTGATACGCACCTTTTATATCTGATGTGAGAATGCCTTATTACTGTTGGATTTGCTGTTGGTGTAGTTCGCTTTGATTTTGATTTTTAATTTTTAATTTGTTTTAGCCTCGGGTGTAAACTTCCTCCGTCTGCTCATGAAGAGTCTCCTCATACCAAATCGGTACTTCCAGAACCATCTCTTTGCTATTTGTTTATTTTCTTTAATACTCTTGGGATGCTGCATATATGTGTCGGGGAATTCTTGCCAAAACCCCACTTACTGAAACTAATTCTGGGTAGTTCCTTTATTTGTGATCTTTTGCGGGTGTGAGTGTGCTCGTGGATTCGAGACGACACTTGAAAGTTCTGTGTCGAATTCTCAAGTGCTCATCTCAGTGTGCTGAGTTTGTAGTTCCGTTTGGAAGGATTGGATTCAAATGAAGGGGTTTGATGTTCATTTTAAACATAAGTTCAAACGGAACAGAATAATATATTTGGATGACTTTGGAAGCCAGATTTATCTGGTTCACACATTCATGACCTCAAGTGCTGGTGGTTCAGTATTCAAAATACTTCTTCACCAACGCAGGTTGGTTCAAGTGGTTCTGCACTTGTTCCCCTTAAGCAAGGTCTCGAGTTCGAGTCTTGTGACTGGAGGAAACTTGCGCTGGGAGAGCTTTACCCCTTCGTGGGCCGACCCGGCTCGAACCGGATTTAGTCGGGGTCCAGTGGGCTTTCGGATACCAGTGGTTTAGACCAAAAAAAAAAAAAAAACTTCTTCTATGGAGGTACCAAGGTAGTATTAGGCGGCTTATGAAACAAGAGGGGAATTTGAACTAGAAGGTACATGTTTAATTTGTGTGATGTATAAGTAATGACTAGTATAAAATAGATATTTCAAATGCATCAAGATATAGATCTCAAACTAAATTCAAAAGTTGTACTTGAACTATCAAATATGAATTTGGGCTGTTATCGTTGCATAATAATGTCAAATCCTTTCATTTACCATCCGCCCCCCTTTTTTGTTCTTCCTCTCCTTCACACCTTCCAGAAGGACTGTCAATTTTTTCTCCCCTTTCTTTTGTATAAGGGTGGGTGGATTTTAATAGTTTTGTTGGAACTTGGATTACAGAAGGCTTATGTTGTGGACGAGAGTGATGAGGATGTGGAGGACATTGAGGAGGAGCATCGACCACAGGAAACTGCTGTTGAAGAGGAAGAGGATGAGATAGTTGAATCTGATGTCGAGCTCGAAGGTGAAACAGTGGAACCTGACAATGATGCCCCTCAGAAGGTTTTGTAAACGCTCATTGCCCTCTTGTTGAGCTTGATTTTGGAGTTTGGTATAGTTCACATGATATATGTTGTCAATGACTCAATGTTGTATATTGCAGATGGGAGATCCTACTGTCGAGGTCACAGAAGAAAATTGTGATGCTTCCCAGGAGGCAAAGGGACAGGCCATGGAAGCAATTTCTGAAGGTATTGTGGTCTGTTTTTGTTTTCTTTCTTCCTGGAGGTTGTATGTAAACAGCAGTTTGCATTATCCGACTACTTTGTGTTATTCAGGAAAGCTGGAGCAAGCAATAGAGCATTTAACACAAGCGATTATGCTCAACCCAACCTCAGCAATTATGTATGCAACCAGAGGTAAAACTTGCATGTCATTTGACTCATTTCACGATTCTTTATACCCTCTCCCATCTGCCTTTCAATGCTTACTTGTGTTGATATAATTTTATGCAATCATATCTATTTGATTTCTGACAGCTACTGTCTACGTCAAAATGAAGAAACCGAATGCTGCTATCCGAGATTCCACTGCTGCTTTAGAGGTTTGTTTTCCTTGTTTATCAGACAAGTCTTTGTTCACATTCAAAGTGTACTAATGCTTATATCGTTCTGATAATTGTGATTGAACGTGTTGTGAGAGGAAGTTTATTCTAAGTTTCATAGAAGGTTGAAGTGAAACTGGAGAGGTATAGGTTTTGGATGATCAGATGGAAGGGATGGCTGTAATGCAATGATGTCAGTCGTTTAAGGTGGTAAAAGAATTTACTGAATGTAAACTTAGTTTTAAATCTCAATCTATTTGGTATAGGAGACGAGTTTGTTATTCTTATTGTAAACATAGGAATGTGATGTGTCAAATAAATCATCGGATAGAATTCTTTTTTTGAAATGGTGGGCGAGGCGTGTCCTATTTATTGCTCGAGGAGGAGACCTTGTCCTTACCTCGATAGTTATATTCTTAGCCTCCAAGCCATGTGATTTTGGCATTCCAGCTAAGACCACAACCCGATATGCACATGATAAGTTGATTACATACCAGGATTTGAGGAGCTCACCAAGTCTTGCCAGGTGATCTAGGTAAACGTCAGTCTAGTTACGAAAGGTGACTTTTGCATGTG
The DNA here is from genome assembly GCA_036023075.1 of Gaultheria prostrata. Lineage (NCBI taxonomy): Eukaryota > Viridiplantae > Streptophyta > Magnoliopsida > Ericales > Ericaceae > Gaultheria > Gaultheria prostrata. Next base: position 77,327 of record JAXBDA010000404.1, on the reverse strand, counting down.
TATAATCTAATATGTCGTATCCAGTTTGGCCCTTGTAATGCCTCTCTCTATGAAACCTTAAATACACTTCAGCAATTTGGTGATCATACTCGTAGGAATTATGTTGAGGGCAAACGTGCTTCATTCTTATGAGTTATGTGCCACATTTTGTCCCTGGTGTGTGCGATATTCACTAGCCGGACTCACTCGTGCATGACTCTCTTAGCCATCTACTACTTACCAAACACGTGGGGGACATTTCTCGTTCTCTGAGTGGTGTGCCTCTTGGCTTCTCTAGTCATGACAGAGGTGGCCCTAGTTTTGAAGAATTTGAAGTTGAAAATAGAATTAGTCTTTGGGCTGAATGATCAGCCCACCAGTGCCTGTTAGGCAGTTTATCGAGGGAAAGGAAGACAGATTCTGGACTCTGTAGAATCTCAAATGACTAGTCTACTGTTTCCTGGACCTAGAATCACTTGTGAAGATTCTAATTTGGTGTCCCAAAAAGTGGTTCTGAGGCTTCGTAAGTATAATGTGATGATTTTTTTTCCCCACGAGTTAAAAGTGCAATTCCCTCCCCTTCAAGGGTGATGTGATGGTAAATGCTATGGCCTATTTGCATCATTAGTTGTTGGAAGGAGGACACAAATATACTCAATGGTGTGTACGTAAAGGGCTTCTTGTGAAACAGGAACAGAAGAAAGCCAATCTCGAAATAGGTAAACATTTTGGGCGACTGGCTCCAGTTTTGGAGGATGTGAACCTCTTTATTAGGTAAGAGGTCTGAGACCTTAAAGTGCTAGGTCAAGATGTAGACTTGTCTGTACATCGATGAGTTGTGCAAGAGATATCATTGTTCTTGATATTGGGCCACGTGATCCTCATAGCCAGTAGGACCATAGCACTGTCTAGAAACCACAACATGATTCATGTTTCAATCCTCCCCCGTCTACCAGGCTTGACATTGGTCTTGCTATGTGAGGGGAGTCAGGGACTCATTCACGAAGTCTCATCTATCTTGAGGCCACAACAATGTCTCTGTTGTGCTCTATTGTGGTTTCCGTCATGAAATGTAGAGGTCTGTTGGCCTTTAGAAGATTAGATCATGTATTTATATATACTATTGTATGGAATCACATGTACTTGTGTGTTCTTACTTCTTAGCCTCCCCTAAAAAAGTGTACTTTTGTGTTAATATCGTGTCCTTGGGCTTTACTTGTTCAATTTTTTTGGACAGGATGCATATCCATTAGGATTGGATAATTGCTTTGAATTAGATTCCTCTAATGGGTTTTGCAGATGGTTAGAATATGTGACGAGTTATCTTTCTAATGGTGGAGTTCACAGTTTCCTGTAATGATTGTTACAGATCAATCCAGATTCTGCTAAAGGATACAAATCCCGTGGCATGGCACGTGCAATGCTTGGTCAATGGGAAGAGGCTGCTAAGGATCTTCACCTGGCGTCAAAGCTGGACTATGATGAGGAAATAAGTGCTGTGCTGAAGAAGGTTTGCATTCTCTGTGTCTTTGATTCTTTGAATCAAGAAATGTACGTATAATAGGATAATACACTGCCCCCAGCTGGCAATTTTGTGCCTGGCGTAACCCCCGTTATTATGGTTTTTGTTTTGAGTATGGGAGGGGGGTGTCAGACTGAGCTAGTAGGGGTTTGGAAATGTCGCAACGTGGGAATCCTCATTGTAAGGGACGTACATAATAACACGGTCATTGCATTAGTCTTAATGTTTGTTGGGCCTGTTGGCATCTCACTTTATTTTGTTGTCCACTCAGGTTGAACCCAATGCACACAAACTTGAGGAACACCGTAGAAAGTATGATAGGTTGCATAAAGAGCGGGAGGACAGAAAGATCGAGCGAGAGAGGCAACGTCGCCGTGCTGAAGCTCAGGTGATTATTTTGTTATTTTTAAGGTCGGTCCCTGTTACTAAAAGTCCTTTATATGACTTCATTGTGCATTCTGTTCAAGGCTGCATATGAGAAAGCTAAGAAACAAGAACAGTCATCTTCAAGTAGAAGAGCTGGAGGGATGCCCGGTGGATTTCCTGGTGGAATGCCTGGTGGGTTTCCTGGTGGAATGCCTGGTGGGTTTCCTGGTGGAATGCCTGGTGGTGGGTTTCCTGGTGGAATGCCTGGTGGTGGGTTTCCTGGGGGTATGCCGGGTGGTTCCCCTGGTGGCATGCCTGGAGGAATGCCTAATATGGACTACAGCAACATATTAAATGTAAGATGACAACTTTCTATGGCTCTTGGTTGGCATTTTTGGTTCACTGGAATGAATTAGGAAGGGGATGATCATTGGCTCATGCCTTAGAATGCTAATTCCACCTTTTGTTCGCTGAAAAATGACAATGGAATCACAATTCACCAATTTTTCCATTTAGGTGAATGGCATTCATTGAAACGCCGAGGATGGCCATCCCATTACTTCTCAATACCATTCCAGCATACCAAAACACTCTTTGAGTTTCTATATTTTATTCTTCAACTTGTGTGATATTAGCATTCCCATTTCGCAATGCCAACTGTTTCACGTGGATTGCCGCTGCTATTTGAAACTTGGTGCTCATGTTTTAATACTGTCTCATGTGATATTAGCATTCCTTTTTTTCGCAATTTCAAATGTTCCTCATGGATTGCCAGTGACGTTTGGAACTTGGTGCTTATGTTTGGAGTTGTTGGACATTCTTGTTATTGATATAACTTATTTGGATCAGGACCCTGAATTGATGGCATCATTCGGTGATCCAGAAGTCATGGCTGCTCTTCAAGATGGTACTTTTTCTTTCCATTCTAATATAGTATGTTGTTTTCATCAGTTGTCCATGTTTTTCTTCATAATTGTGCTATTTTAGCTTGTTGCATTCATGCACTGTCATCTTAATGATTAGCTAGTGCAATAGGTGGAGATTTCGTCTTAGTTTTGGTAGACAGCTGTGAATGGGCATCCATTCATTACATATCTATACACATTATGGAATGGCGAAACAGGCAGCATTCAGATGTTGACCTAGTCTAATTAGAAGTTTGCTTCTTCATGAGGGTTATCTTTTCGCCGCAAGTTTCTGGCACCCTCACCCTAGCATTTTTTTTGTTAATGTTACTGACACTAACATTTGCTCTGTACATGCACGAAAATGTGGGATTCTTAGCTGTATCTTATTTTTCTTTCCTTGTGCTTCTCAATTATTTTGCAGTGATGAAGAATCCGGCTAATCTTGCAAAACATCAGTCAAATCCCAAGGTGGCTCCCATAATTGCAAAAATGATGGGAAAATTCGGCGGGCCAAAATAGAGTACTTTTTTTTTTTTTTCCCGAGAGTGGAAAATTGTTTTTGTAATCAGGCTACCTTGGTTTGACATGGTCGATATCAGAGTTTTGCTTTTAAGATTCAAACGTAAGACCTCTCAGACTTATGTCTTTATACAAGGGTGTACGTACCGTCTTTTTTCGTGGGAGCGTACCTTCTGTTTGGTGTATTTGATATTTTCCATTTTATACTAAGCAGGTTATGGAAGTAAGCGTAATTGCTTCTATGTCAATGAAAGTTTGGGAGTTGTTCAGTTCTAATAAGCTGTGGTAGTGTTCTTAATAATTAGATCAGGCTGAAAATAATATCTTGTTGCTGTGTTATTCGTGATGTCATTCGCGCTTTCCGTTCCGTAAGTTATGGTCCTCATTGGTTTGTGTTACAACTGTAGAATTATGCAGGTAAATGTTAAAGATAAATAACTGGGTTGAAGTAATTTCTTTTGGTTGCTCTTTAATTTTGATTTTGTAAATATCTCGGCCAAAATTCACAAGGTAAGCAGTCTAGAGATGAATCCAGGCTAATATTATTCTTTACTAGATGTATCATTTACTTTTATTAACTTCCTGCAGTTGTCCTGAATCATTCCCCTGTTGAGACTTTTTATGTGCAATTACACGAAAAGCTAGTAATACACACGTACAGCGGGTAAATTGGTTCCAATGTACGCTTGAACTAGCATAAAATCCGTGTTCAGGGCCGGTGCAGGCCTCTTGGCTTGTCTAGACTCTAGGCCCAAGACTAGGGTATCCAAAAAAATTTAAAATGCAGGGGCACTACCATATGATATTAGACCTGAGTAGGAGTCTCTTTCAGGCTTAGTCCACAAAAAAATTATAAGAAATATGCAGCTAGACATCTCAAAGAGGCAGCCCAATAAAGAAAAAATAGTAGCCTAACTCAATTTTAAATTTTTAGGCACAAGAAAGTAGAAGCTCAAACATAATTAAGAGCTTAGCGCTTGACTCTTTTTTAAACTAATAAACTCTCACACTGTCACACCTCTTTCTTTTATTCTTTATCAGATCTCAAAACTCTCCCTCACTGTTCCTCTCTCTCGATAGAAGTGAAAAGCTAGCGACCAGATCGAGCACGAGCAGTTAAGAAAATTCTTTTGTATTCTCTCTCTCTCTCTCTCTCTCTCTCAACAGACTCGACTCTCTTGCTCCAAATTAAATACATCGTCTCTCTCTCTCTCTTGCCCTGAATCTAATTGGAAAGATAATACATTTTACTCTTTTTAACCTTCGGTTTAAGTTAACTTCTTTTTTTATGTATATTGAATTTGTATTTATTGATTAATGTGCTATTGAACATGTATCAAAGACAACCAAAGGAAACTTCTGTTCCGCTGGACCCAAATCATGTTTTTTGTTCAATGTGAATAAAATAATTATGTAGACAAATTATTGCACTATTATTGTTTAATTGTAAAAATATATAAAGCGGATTAGGCTAAATATATAGGGCATCACTTGATGATTGGACATAGAATACCTAAATACATTGGGCCGGCTCTGTCCGTGCTATGCATAGGACAAACACTTGACGGCCATTCATTTGATAACATACAAATAGAGTAATCACATTATATGATATGATTTTAAAGCATACTTAAAATAATAGCTACAAATAAATATTCTATCTATATATAAGGAAATCAACCCACCACAACGCATATATCAACTAGCTACAAATATAATAATGGCATGATTCTTGAAATCTAAAATTGGGTGGCCATTCAAAACTAAATTTATTCTCGAAATTGGCACAATTCAAGGCTTGATTATGTTGAAATTAAAATTATTAATTTCTACTGGAAATTGAAAAATATTAAATTTAAGGTAAATGCAATAAAAATTTATTACGCTGTGCGTAGTCACGGGTTCATGGCCAGAATTAGAGCCATTCTCAAGAAAAGTTAGATAGCCATATCCAATCTTGTCATATTTTTGTAGTTATTCTATTACTAAGTTGAGTAACCAACCTATAGGATATTTTCAAAAAAAATAAAAAATTACAAAGTTAGATTGAAGATTTTGTTAGAGTGTAGTAAAGAGAACAACAAACATATCAAGTTAGCTAATAACAAAAAAAATTGCATATTCTGTATTCACTTTTACCCTAAACTTCTCACTGCAAGTTGTAAATTATAGGCCCCACTAAGAACTTTGGGACACTTCAAAGATGGTTCCAAAGATTCAAATCATCACATCAGCTTCGCACCCAGAAAATAAAATGGAAAAAGGAGAAGAAAAGAAGTAGTGTTATGAGATTCCTTTTCCTTTGTTTGGTGGCAGCTTCGCAGGGACTGAAGTGAGCACTTGATCTTAGACTAAGAGGTTTTTTATTTTTATTTTATTTTTTAGTGCTTTGAAACACTTATCTGTTCCCTTGTTAGCTTGCCTCTTGATTGCATTTTATGAATTCCATTTACAAAATATATATTTTTAATTTTCTTCTCAATTAATGGGAGTAGTATATAAGGTAATGCCTACCAGTTATTATTGACCTAAATGATAATTTTTGAGTCAAGTGGTTAGGCTCAATGATAATAGGTCAGCTAGTGTGGGTCGTTACAAATGGTATCAGAGTATACTACCCGGAATTGTGGGGTGAGTCCTACGAGGAGATGTGCTTGGGTGGACTCGACAAGGAAGGAGTTTAAGGTGCTTGTCTTGCTAGGGCATGTTGCTCGATCATGAGATGAGCTTGGAGGCTCGATGTGCTTAAGCGAGTACTTGTCTCACATCGCTTGCTAGGTGGAAGTTGTTGAACCATAAGGCGCAATGTGAACGTTGCGATCTCAAGTGTGAGAGATTATGGCATATAAGGTGATATTGTTTACAAGCTATTGTTAACGTGCATTGTAACTTTTAATCAAGGTCGGCTAGTGCGGGTCGTTAATGTCCCTTTCAATTTCTTCTGTTTTTTATGCTCAGCAAATCAAAGATCCAAATAACATAGCAATACAGAGGAATCCACGGGTGGTCAGCCAAACTAAACTCTGAAAACTCCAAGATTTACATCATATTTGATGCTAGATTCAAGTAAAAGAAGGTATAAATGATATCTGCCAAACAATGTAAACGAAAATTTAAGTCAAAAGACTCAAAAACATTTTTCAATAAACCTTACCTGCTTGTATTGAATTTTGGATTGAAAATTAGATTCAAGTTCAAAGCTTAATTCACTTCCAACTCTAAGTACACCCTACTCGATCACCTCATCACACCCTGTTTTCCTCACCAACCCCACCATCCCCTTATATTTCATCATCACACAAAAAGGAACAATATCTGATCGACCTAAACAAAATCTGTCATTGGACCACTAATTGCGCAGTTGATCAACTGAACTTTCTTTTTCAAGCATAAATAAATGACGATTAACGGACATTTTAAGTGTGTTTAGGGAAATTAGAGGGTTTAAAACTAAAGAGGTTGAATGTCTCTCCATAGACTCGAATCCCGAACCTCCCTATGGAAGCCAATAGGTACTACCAAACAGATAACGCTAAGAGCCACGCATGACCTTTTACGTGTCGATGACCCTACTAATGGTAAGGGTTGATACAGTTAAATTTTCATTGCTCACTATGACACTATCTACGAATATAATTTGTATTTTTACGATGTCCCAAATTTTCTATCTATACGGACTACAGTACATTCGTATAGAAAAATATTGGAACTTGTGGCTCATATGGAGAGGTATCGGGAAGTTCTAATGAAGGCCAGATGCGAAGCGGAGTGAGGGAAACGAGGCGACCGAATGGAGCGGACTCACTCTCGCTCCCATGAACATACCCGGATTTTGGGGAACCACGTAAAATCTTGGCGGAGTCAGAATTGGCGGAGTCAGAATTTTAGATTGACGGAGCCGACTTAAGGAAAGGAATTTGACAAAAAGCATACTCAACATATCGTGTAGCTTGTGCAGTATATTATTATATTGCATATTACATTGTTGTTTTTTGGTTGACAATTATAATACCCATGTGTAATTATTCATTTACGAAAGGAATTGAGAAAAATTTACATGACAATGTACAATTGTTTTAATTTTTAACTATCTCAAATTAAAATTAGGTAGATTTTCAGAGATATTTTATACTGATTATTTAAATTATAATTACACCTCCGCCCATGGACACCATCCCCTAGTGGTCCAAGAATAATTACTCTGGCTCCAAATCAATTGACATAAGCCATGGTGAACAGTCACAAGTATTCAGATTTTAGAATATGGGTGATCGTATGGAATCAAGAAGTCAATTTGCTTATAGCCATTAGATTGTTTGTTGATGGACAATATGCTTTACATTGTTTATGATAGCAATGTGACGGTTACATTTTACTTGGCAATGTTTTTTTTTTTTTATAACCAGGTATCCGTCCCAATTGACGTTGGGGCGAAGTCCTGTATGGATTGGTCCCAAAAAAAATTAATTATACATTGGAGGTTTTGTACCTGAAATCTTGGAAGAGAGAAAACCACTAAAGTTTCGCCCCTCTCGTCAGGGGCTTATGCACTCCACTCGTTACCTCAGACCTTGATCACCTGGCCAACCCTTTTGTTTTTCTTTTTTCTTTTATATTTGCTTTGTTATGATGCTCTCTGACGATGGCATTACTCGCAAATGATATCATTAGGCTCCCTAATGGACATCTATCAATTTTTGACCTTGTACTTGGAGAAAAGAATTCTATCTTTTTGTTCCCTTTTGGCAAAAATAGTGTTTTCAACGTTTATGAAATGTGATTTGTCAGCTCAAGAGTCGCTTTAAGATATGCCTTAATGGTGTTTGGAACCATAATGATGCAATGAGAACTTTTGATGCTCATTATCAACACACAAGTGGGATAGATCGATGCGACATTCCTCTTATATATATATATTTGGATTAATTAAAGCTAATGATCAGGTGGATTAAATGTTAACTACAACTACTTATATATATATATACAATAATGTCTAATCAAAGCAACTTTGTCTTTAACTTTCCTATTCTTTAAGCAAACGAAGGCTGACTATTCGAGTGCGAAATTGCGATACCTGTCGTTCTAATTATAATGTAACAGTGACTGACAAGGTTCTAAAACTCGCTAGGCACCTCTCAGGGCGGTCGGGCACCTTCTAACTTCAGGGGCCAAGTACTCGGCGCCTATTCGGGCAATTAGTCAGTCTAATCGGGCTAGTCGGCAAGGGGCCTTCTAGCACCTAAGCGGTGAGTACTTGGCCTTCCAAACCTTCTGAGTGACATGAAATTAATTTGTGAGCAATGCAAAGTAAATGGTGGTTAGAAGTAAACTAGTAGTAGTTGATAACTTTTAAGCAAACTTTCAATTTCACTTTCTTATTTGTTCGAATATATACCTGTTTTGTGTAGGTACCGACCCAGTACGAAACTAAAATCTAAACCTTTTTCCCCTCAATAAAGAGATTTGCTATGCGCACAGATCTGTGTGCACAAATTGCTCTGCAGGTAGTGGCGGACACAGGATTGTCATTTTTGCCTAATTTGCGGGTACCATTCTTCAGTAATTTTACAAAAAAATCTCAAAGTGTACTAAAAATATACAAAAAATTGGGGGGAGTGCGGGGGCCAAACACCCCCTCCCCCTGTGTCCGCCCCTGTCTGCAGGGTCCAATTCGAGGTCCAACACGATAATCCGAATCGTTTATTGATTTTAAAGAGTCTTCGAATGGCTAAACAAAAAATTAGATCAATCGAATAACTTAAGTGCTTTATCCAAATATTTTATTTTTGATTCAGGGTTTAGAGTTATCAAAAATTAGATTCAAGGAAGATGAAGAATCAAGGAAGAAGTTGAGGGCATATTAAACTTTTCATCGTTTAATTCTGTTAACGGCGCAAGGTGGATTCTGTATTATTTCCCTTTTTTTTATAACTGGATGTCCGGACCAGGTTACTCACAACTCGACTAATTCAAAGACCTTGAAGATGACAACCGGACATAACCCCTGGTGGGCCCAAGGTTTTAGAATGTTGGCCTCCATGTGGATGGATGCATTATTTCCTTTAATTAATTGGGGATGAATGGAGTGGAGTTTTTTACAAAGGCATGGAGTGCAAATGCAACCAAGTGAATGACTTTGTACATCGCCCGCATCACACGGTGTATAACATACTCCCTCTGTTCTTGTTTGTTAGTCCTTTCTGAGAGTCTGTGCTATTTTTTTAGTAATTGTTTATATATTTTAGTATGGACATCATAAAAAATATGCAATATGCATTGGTTTTATTATTCAAAAATTCTATAATTGTGAAAAACATTACAAATTGAAATATATAAACACTTTAGAAGTAAGACGTGACTCTTTGCCCATTTGGTGTACACCTTGGCTTATACCTTGGGACCTTGGCTTATAAGGGGGAGGTCTAGGGGTTGAGTCTATGGAGAGATTTCGAATCCCCTTGAGTTGTTAACCTACTATAACGCACATCGATCTAACCCCCATTGATGTATATTGTCAGCCGAAAAAAAATAATAACAAAAATTTAATAGTGGCACGACTCTTAGAAATAGACCAATAAACACGGATGGAGGAAGTATATGGGTGAAAATGAATTCAATTCGTTTGTGGTAGTAATAGTTATTTCACGTGGCACATTAATTCTAGTCTCTCTATCACATGTAAGTACGCACACAAATGCATCTGGACCGTCCATTTCCAGAATCGACGGTGTGGATTTTAAAAAGACTGTTACATGTAAGAGTCTTTTTTAAAATCCGGACCGTCGAAAACGCGCATGGACGGTCGAAATGCACCGTCCGTGCATATTGTGTACGCCTAGCGGGCGTACGCATCGAATTTTTGTTAATTAGCATCGTTTTCCTTAAGTTTTAAGGGCAACCTCTGCAAGGGAATTCCAATATGGAAATGCTTCAAGATCACGCAGACAAAAATGGGAGTGAAATGTTAATTTTCTAACAATACACTTTGTATTTTTTTGATAAATCAGGTGTTCAGATCAGCTTAAGCACATCTCGACCAATATCCACCACCGAATTTCATCTTCTCTTGTGAAAACAAAAGAGCGTATGTTATAAGAGAAAAGGGAAAATGCTACTCCATTTGTCTATTTTATGACATTAACTTTGTGCATATAGTATCAATCCTTCCATTTTATTGACAGCTATGCGACTCGAACCCATGGTGTTCTTTCTGATTCTACAGGTCGATCTCATTCCATCATCTTAAAAAAAATAAAAAAATTGTTGCAGTAAAATTATTATTATTTTTATATTTTCTTTGTAAAATGAATGGAAAAGGAAATGTATTTTCCTTTATTCGTTGTTCTATCATGGATTTTGACCGGAAAGTTGAATGAATCGACTACTTTGAATTATGAGCAAAGGGACCATAATTGTAGAGAATTCCGAGAATTTCTACAGTTAGAGCAACTCTAAGGACGAAGCAAAATAAAAAGAGGAAATTTCATTTATCTCCCCTGAGGTTTCTGACAACAATAAATACCTCCCTTCAGGTTTCTAAACTGCACTGACCTCTCCCGTCAATCTTTGTTGGGTAACTTCTGTTAACGGAAAAAGTGAATTTATATTTTTACCCTTCCATCGACCTCCCTTAAGGTTTATAATAACAATAGATAATAGATACCTCCCCTGAAATTTTCTTTTTTAAATATAATTTCTTTCACTTTTGGTTTTTTTTCTTCCTTCCACTAACAAGCCAAGAAAAATTTATTTATCATGGAACTAACATGTTATCAACTTTTAAAAGTAGACCCAACTCCTATAGACACACATGAGCTTTATTTTTGTGAAAAGAAATAATATTAATAATTTTAAGTATTTAATAACTTAAACAACATATTAAAGCATTCATATATGTGCAATAAATAATTATGCACGAGAGAATTTTTCTCTAAAATGTGCTGCTCTCTTGTCTCCTTTTTCTTAACCCATGTCAACTAAGTTGGTGTTCAACATAAAGAAATTGTGTCCTAAACATAAAGATTTTATGTGCAAACTAAATTGGTGTTAAAAATACATAAATTGTATCCAACATCATGATATCACTTAGTTTATTTGCGTTATCTTGTGACAAAATTATGCATTAGATTTATCAGTGTCTTTCTTCTTTAAAAAAATAATTTATTTGTGGTCTTACATCTCAAATATTTTAACCTTAACGGTAAAAAATCCCCGAAGACCCAACTTTATATGAGATGATAAAGGAAACCACTTTCATAGGTTTTTTTTTTTTGTAATAAAAACCACTTTCTTCCATTGTTTTCGCTGCCATGACTGCTCTGTATCTTCTTCCATGTCCTTCTCTAGCTGGATTTCTTATGGGTTCTCTGGCTTATGCTTAACGGCGAGGGGTTGTGTCTATGGTTTTGGGATGCTGTCGTGGTCTCCCTCTACGGTTTCTGTTGGGTACCGTGGATATTGCTTAACAGCTCGGTGAGCTTCCGAGACAGTCTGGGTGTTTTGGGCTTGTCGGCTCCGTCTCCCTCATGGTTAACCAATGGAGGTTTGGTGGTTTTTTGTGGTGACGGTGGCTGACGGTGGTGCGGTTGGTGGCTGTCAGAAGTCATGGCGGTTGTCGGTTGACGGCAATGGAGGATGTTTTGCACTTGGGTTAGGGTTAGGTTTTGGGTATTCTTGGTTGGGCTTATGCTTATTGTATGATTTGGGCTTTTAGGCCTTCGGGTGTATTTTCATTGTTTTATCCGGGCATTTTAGGCCCATGAGTGTTCGGGCTTTTGCCCTCAGGCTGTTCCAACTTTTGGTTGGATCTTTTCCCTCTCTCGATGTACCCTTTGTCGAGACTCTTTAATAAAATTTTGTTACCGATCGAAAAAAAAAAACCACTTTCATAAAATATTATTATCTTTAATTAAATTTTAGTTGAATCTTACAAACGGGCCCAGAATGAAGAATAGCATCCAAACTTGCTTATATGAGTCAGAACATTTTCAAAAATATATAGAATAAAAAAATATTTGTAAATGCCTATTTAAAATCAAGTGAATATACTATTTAATTTTTAAAACCAAAGGAATTTATTAATAAAACTCTTTTAAGAAATTGTGCTTATGGACATTAATGTCAGTTAAATTGAGTTTGGAAGGACATTCATACCATACCATCAAGTTACAAGAGTAAAATGGGTAACAAAAGATGTTAAGTTCATGACGTCAGCGATTTCCGTTATGTTGTAACAGCCTCCTAACGGCTTTGGGGAAACTGCAACCGACAACTAAACCGAAGGGGAGGTGAGTTCAATTTTGGAAACGTGAAGGGAGGTATTTGTTGTTGTAAGAAACCTCAATGGAGGAAAGTGAAATTTACCCAAATAAAAGCTTCTTTACGACAACTAAACCGAAGGGGAGGTGAGTGCAATTTTGAAAACGGGAAGGAAGGTATCTGTTGTTGTTAGAAACCTCAGGGAAGGAAATTGAAATTTACCCAAATAAAAGCTTCTTTAAAATTGAAAAGTCATGTCGGTAAAAGCCTCCGTAGAATAAGATGCAAAAAGTGTTAGAATTATTTTAGTGTAACCTTTTCTCTTAAATTTGAAATGACAGAAATGTGTTGGGGTCATCTTGGCCCTCACTCATATATCGCCTGCCCAATTGAATGAGTTAAGTAGAATTACTCTATTAGCCTTCTCTCATATAAAAAGAAAAAAGAAAAAAAATGTGTTGAGGTCCACTCATGTGGTGTTTGAGTGTAATCTCATAGTTTAAACTTTTTATTTATTTCTTTCGCACAAAGGGTATGTAGGGTTCAGAATTCATTAGGAATCCAATATGTGTGAGGTATAACATAAGTATGAGGATTATCCTAAATAGATATTCCTAGAAGCCGAGAGAGATCTAAAGGGTTGAGAGAAAAATTATCGAAAATGCTAACTACTCCGAAAATGTGTCCCGAAAATTACCCCGAAATGCGTTCAAATAATTAATCAAGTGAATCTGAACTACTGATTTTACTTTCAGGGTAATTTTCGAAGTATACTTTTGGAGTATATAGCATTGCTGAAAAACTGTTGGTGAGCATCGATGGTGAGTGAGAGCTCAACTACTCTTTTGTTTTTTTTTTGTTGTTGGTTCAGCTGAGCTCAACTAATCCCCAGTGAGAGCTCAACTAGGAAAGTTTGTTCTGCGTAATTTGCTCGATCAACTCACTTAATCTTTGATGTTATCTTTGTTTTCGTGTTCTTGTTTATTTTTTGTGGGTGCTGATCTCGTTAACAAAACGTTTCTTCAACTTGATAACTCAGCATCATCGAATGTAACAATATTCTAAGTGTTAGGCAGATAAGTGGAATAAGTTGAAAATTGTCTTGGAGTGATATTCTTGGTCTAATTGTTATTATTCCACTTGTCACATTGCTCTAGATTCTCTGAAGGCCAATCCAGCTGCAGAAACTACACACGCGTATCTATCTATGTACCTTACTTAGGATACATGAATAAAAGAAAATAGAGATAGGAGATTGATTTTCGCACTCCATTTTTTTATAAGGTATTTTAAAATTTGTCTTTAAGTGCAAAATATACACACACAACACAAGTACTAAAAAAACATATTTTGAAGCAGGAGAGGCTCTACATATAGTGTCAGCTCCAGAAATTCTTGCGAGAGTGTTCAGAAATTTTACTACGGTCCTCTAGAAATCAGAACTGTACATGAAAAAAAAAAACTACTAATATAAACAATGCCACCAAAAAACAACATTGTATTTAGCATATTACAATTGCCTTCGATGACTTTTCATATTTTGATATCGTTGCATATCATTATCAACTAGGGCTATCCACCGGATCATCCGATCCGTTCAATCCGCCCAATCCGATCTGTCCGTTAACCCATCCGTGAATGTTCGGTTCGGTTCCGGATCGAGAATTTCTTATCTGGCGCGATCCGCCCAATAATCCTTCTTTAATTTGTCAAATCTGCCCAATCCGATCCGATCCGTATGTCACCTACGGATGGTTCCGGATCTTAAAAATCATAATCCGCGCTGAGCGGATTGGATCGGATCCGAATCCGGTCTGTGGACACCCCTATTATCAACCGTATCAAATACATCACTCTCAATATAAGTAACCAAGCAATCGTTCATCCACTGATCTCTCATTCGATTGCGTGAATTGCTTTTTATGTCCTTCACGGCTAAAAACTTCTTTGTCATCCGAATCGTTGATAGCCTCATTATGATCCGTTGATCTCTTAATCGTTAATAGCCTTATTATGATCCCGCCAAGAATTGCAAAAGCACAAGAAAATTTCCTTTGTCAACCGAATCTTTGGATTCATCATGACCATGAAAAGCTTAACCTCGATGCATAAGGTGTCTTGTGCAAACAACTATTGCATACAAGTGAGTTTGATAGTCAAGTTTTTCTTGAGTTAAGTGATTCTCAATAACACTTTGAAGGTGTTGGTGTTGCTTCATGAGATCTTCACAATGAGCACTATTGATGCCTCCCATATGAGTTTGCAACTTCTTTTTCCTATTCCAAAGTTTAAAACCATCTATGACAAAAGCGTCACATCCTGCTAGCTTACTGAAATCAGGACGAAAAAGATAACAACATAGACAAAAGGATGCATCCTTTAATATACTGTATTCTAACCAATTTTTGTACTCTATGAACCAATCAAGATTAAACTGACGCATTTTTGTACTATTTTAACCAATCAGGATTAAACCGGTGTTTACCTGGCCTTTGACTTCGGCCTGTTCATCTCTAGTATTTTCTTGATTCTCTCTATTTTTGTTTTGAATTTACAGAGATGAGAGCCTAGAAAATAGAGATAGACTTTAGACAAATTACAGATGTTTTTTCTTTTTGATAAATTACAGATGTTTTTTTCTTTCTTTTTAATACATATCAGTCTCTAGATTGTGGGCTGGGCTAAGTTTGGACCAAGATTTGAATGAGTTGGGATAAAATGTATCTGTCATTAGCATTGGGTGCTCAAATATTTTGGATAGGGTGTTCAAACATTTTGGTTAGGGTGTTCAAAATGACAAATATTTTAAAAATATTTTACATGTATTTCTAAAAAAAATTCAGGGTGTTCGGGTGACCACCCTCGGCTACAATTGGAGCCGCCTCTGTGTACATAGACCAATGGGTGGTCACTTGAACACCTCAACACTTTTTTTTCTTGTAGAAATACATGTAAAATATTTATCTGCTATATTTTATTTTTGCCATCTTGAACACCCAACCAACAAAATAAGGCCACAAAATATTTGAACACCCAACCCAATTGAAGCTCATAACAAAATTCAAAAGAAATTAGTGAAAAAAGGAAAAATCTAAAATGAGCCCACAAAATACTCGGTATGATTCAAGAGGATGATCCATCACCAGATCACAAAGTTCAAGCATGTTTTATTAAGAAATCAATGCTTTCTTTCGAATTTGGCTCTAGCACTTGGTCAGCAATGTCATGGGGACCACACATGAGTTGTTAATAGAAGACACAATTAGATATCATAAATGCGATGACACTTGTGGAAATGTCTAAGAAGCGATTGCAAATGTTGATATTAGTAGAATTTTTTTGTTTTATTTCTCTTTAGTTATAGTTTGGTAGTAGAAATTTCTGAATATCTTTTCGAAAATTTCTAGAGCCGCCACTGTTTTGGAGTGCTATTATAAGGATGTCGAGTGCCAAAATCAGTATCTTACAGATATATTGTGCTTAGTAATATAATCTTGTTTTATGGTTCATCGTGGTGGCTTTTTTTTCCAGTGTGAGAAGTTGTACGTGGCTGATTATGAAGTCACATGATCCAATGGACAGTACAAGAACCTTACGTGGGTGATTGCGAGTGAATTCATTTGTTGGGGGACTGTGAGCGGAAAACATGTGTATAGGATAATGACTTGTACCCATATACTAACTAGGAGAAGTATGTATACCACCTCACACAATAATAAAAGTAAGTGAAATATCCGATCACTTGTACTTTCCTTACGGGGAAGGCTGAAAGCATATGTTTTTGATGCACAACCCTACATTTTAGTTTTTACAAGCACGGAACCTATACTATGAACGAAACATAGAAAAAAATCAAGGGTTTTGTTAAAATGTGTCCCTCAGTCACATGATATATAAGGATCATTAAATGAGTATAATTAAATCTACTTTTATAAAAAATAGTAAAATTAATTGATATATTTAGATTTTCCATGCAAAAAGTAGTAAAATAGTTTGTGCCTATTGTTTATAATTTAGATTTTCCATAAAAACAAAAGTTTAATTAGACTCATTTAATGAAGTTTATCATGTGCTTGAGGGGCACATTTTAACAAAACTCAAAAATCAATTACTACGTATGTAATAACGTTTATTTCTCATCGATTGGATCTTTAAAATTAAATGTAGATATTTTGTGAGGGGAGTTTGAAAGACTTGTTTTTTTTTTTTTCCATGTAACCTTTTCCATTGAAAAGAAGTGTAATGTTTGTGCGGATTCGGGGTACCCGTAATGACCCAAGTCACTACATCCCTATAATGACCTCAATTGTGGGTCCTCTATAATCTATATTTGGGATCGGAACCGTACAATTTGTTGGGTTAGTTGAGTAGATTATCCATGTAAAAAATCAAATTAATTGGATATGGTAGCCATATGTCCGGATACCATTTATATGGATGACCAATATCATTTGAAAAATACACTTTAAGACAAATTTTTCTCAATTGTGTGTCTACACATCTCCGTTAATTGTAATTTTTTTATACCCATGATGTATACAACATTCATGAAAACATGAACGGTTCCGATCTCAAATGAATATTTCAGAGGGCCTATAATTGAGGTCACTACGGGGATGTAGTGACTTGGCTCACTACGGGAACCCCATGTCATGTGCGTGCGTGTATGTGCTTAGTATTGCACCAAAAAAAGAAAAGAAAAAAGAAGTGTATGTACTTAGTATGAATTATAGATTATAGATTATTGATCTGTTACTCCCTTTATCCTTATTTGTTGTTTTTTTTTTTGAAACAATCATCATAATTGGGTACTTTTCATATTTTTTGGGTAATTCTATTAACAACCACGTTTTAGCTAAATTCAACCACGTGAAATTTAACAAATTTAGGACAAAAATACCCTAATGTATAAAGACTATGTTGTCCCTCATTTAAGTGGGATGTATTTAGTACAAACAATCACACACTATATACAACACCAAACCCTAAAAAATCTCCCTCCATCAGCCACCATTATCATCATCAGGAAAAAAAAGAAAAAAAAAACCGTAAACTCCTTCCAGCTAACGTTAAACTTCCTCCAGCAGCCATTATCATCTTCTTCATGTTTTGTTCTTCTCTTCTTCTTGACCTCTCATCTCAAACCTTAAAAAACTTTCACTCCCCTCCCCATTCCTCACCTCTCCCTCAATGGAGAACCTAATGGAGCAATCAATGGAAGGTTCTTCCCCTTCCATTGACCCATTACTCTCGTATTTCGAAACACCAATAAGGCTCAAATTTTTATTTTAAGAGGCATGGAGGTAAACAAGGAAGCTGATGGGAAGAAAATAGTGGTATGGGAGGCAAAGACAACACAATAAATAAAACCCAGATTTCAATTTTTTATTTTTTGTCGTCCGCCATTCGGATTCTCAGTATTGAATTTGAACAATATTTTCGGATTTGAATATTTGAAATAGTTACCTTAATTCGGATTTTAAAACATGAATTGTTTGTTTAAAATTAATAGATTTAAATTCCTGCTATATGCTTTATTTTTTTGAATCCGAAGTTGTTTTGAATATTCAAAAGTTAAAATGTGAACTATAATAATTACCGACTATGGGCAAACGTGGGATGTGTAGAATCCGAATATGTACCTTAATTAGTAGGGTAATTATTTCTCACTTTTTATAATCATATGGTACCAAAGCCGGCCTTGATTTTTTGAAGGCTTAAAGCGAAAACCAAACAGAGGCCTTTCTCGAAATCTTAATGTGTAAAATGTAGTCATCACCAACCATGCGAAGTAAGATCAAGAAATTGGAGCAGAAAAGGTCCAAGAGGTAGTCATCACCAACCATGAATTAAAGAATGCAGAGTTAATCAAACAACTAACTCACCATCAAACTAAAGAATGGTGGATGTTGTGAATTCAAATTTTAAAAGCTGAACTATTTACTACGTTTCGGACATAAATAATTTATTTAATTTTACACATCCCACGTTTGCCTATATTCGGATTTTGAAACTTGAAGTAATTGTTTTATTTCACATTTTAACTTCTGAATATTTAAAACAACTTCGGATTCAAAAAAATGAAGCATACAATGAGAATTTAAATCTATTAGTTTCAATCATATAATTCATGTTTTAAACTCCGAATTAAGGTACATATTTCAAACATTTATATCCAAAAATACTGATCAAATTCAATACTGGGAATCCGAATGGCGGGCGACCAAAAATGAAAAAATGAAACCTGGGTCTTATTCATTGCGTTGCTTTTGCTTCCCAAACAGCGATTTCATGGTGGTGAGGTTGATTCTTTGTTGACAATGGCGATTTCGTGGCAATGGGGTAGATTTAGGTTAAGGTTTGAAAAGGGAGACAAGAGACGGAGAGGAAGAGGAAGAGGAAGAGGAAGAGGAGAGGCAGAAGACGAACGAAGTGATTTAGATTTACCTTTGGCGACTGGTGCTTCCATTTTTGTCGGCAAAAGAAGAGAGAAAGAGAGAAGACGTTCTGAGAAGAAGAGGGAGGGAGAAGATTGTGTATGATTTTGGATTTTTTTTTTCCAGGGTTTAGATTGATAGAAGGGGTAGATTAGGAAGTAAATAAATATTAGGGAGGAGAGGGATAGAATGAGAAGTGAATTAGATGTTAGGAAGGGGAGGGGTAGATTGGGAATATTTGGGAAATTTGTTGGCTATATTTATCCAAAACTGGGTTACAATTTCAAATTTTGATTTTAAGTTTTTAGGTGGTTGTATTTAGCTAAAAGGTGGCTGTAAATAGAATTACCCTTTCATATTTTGATAGTTCCTTTTTACCCTTCATTGTCTTTTTCTATCACGCCCTGTTTGTTAGCAGTATATAGGAGTGAGATACTACCATTGGCCGGATATAGAAATCCGGATGGAATTATATCCGGTGTTTGTTTATTTTGTGCTATTCGGATATAATATCCCTTGGATATACATATCCTTCTGAAGGGAGACGTATTTTAGAAACTCTGTGCCATTTTTCCCAACACACCCTTTTCTTAACACCTCCTCTGACGCATTAGAGAGAGAGAGAGAGAGAGAGCCCACCACTGCCCCCACCTTTTTTTTTTATAGCATTTGTTTAATTGGGACAAAAGAGCATTTTACACAATTTTACATAATCCAACCCCTCATATCCCTGCAAGTGGTGACTAGCTCATGCAATAGAGCTCTTGGATGTCCAATACTGCATACCGGGATCGAGTCCCATTTCTCCCCCTATGTAATAGATTAGGAATGACAAATAACCAAAAAAAAAAAAAAAACCCCTCCTATAACAACAAAACAAACCAAGTAAGTAACTTTTAATCTCTCTTTCTAAAATAATACCCCTTCATTTATATCCACCTCTTTATCATGCTTGTATTATATCCCATTTGTCCTCTCATATACATATCCCTCTAACAAACAGGTTGTTAAAGTAAATAATATCAAAAGTTAAGAATAAAAGAGTAAACTCATCAACTTTAGTCAATTATTTTGATGATGAAGATCAGACCCTTATTGTTTTATGTTCATTGCCACCCTCTTATGAGCATTTTGTTACTACCTTACTTTATGGTAAAGATACAATTTCCATGGAGGACGTTAAATCTAGTTTATATACTAAAGAATTGAGGAAAAAGGTATCCAAGGAGAGTAGCGGTTTTGATGATGCTAGTGGGTTGGTACTACATGGTGGAAGAGATTATGGCAGTGGAGGATTTTCTGGACCTTCTACAGTAGTATGTTTTTATTGTAAGAAAACCGGGCACTATAAGAAATCTTGTCCTAGGTTAAAAAATAAGCCAAAGAAAGAAGGCAAAAAATATTGTGGGATATGTTGGTTCTGATTCGGATGATTGTCTTTTTGTTGCAAGTAATTCTTGTGTTGATACTAAGTGGGTTTTGGATTCAGGTTGTTCAAACCACATGTGTCCGAATAAAGAGTGGTTCACTCCTTATAAACCGGTCCATGGTGGTACAGTCTTGATGGATGACAACATGACCCATGAGATTGTTGGTGTTGGAACGGTTAGAATCAGAATACAAGATGGTATAGTGAGGACTTTATTCGATGTCAGACATGTTCCAGGTTTGAAGAAAAATCTTATTTCTTTGGGTGTTCTTGACTCCGTCAGTTGCAAGTACACCGGTTAAGGGGGAGTTTTGCAAGTTTATAATAGTGCGCTGGAGATATTCAAGGGTCAGATTTGTGGAGGCCTCTGTGTGCTAAATCGTAGTACTATTGTCGGTACTACGTTAAGTGTTTCATTATCATTCAAGGTCATGGGTTTTATTTTGGAAACTCTGTTGTGGACCATTAGCTTCGTGGGGAGTTTGAGCAAATCTTCGATTGCATCCGGGAGGGGTGTGTTGGGTTGTTGACGCCCGTTTGAAGATGGAAGCTCACTTTGGAGGCAGGTGCGGCTAGGTTTTCTGAGTCGCATTTACAAGGTCAAGCAGTCATGCTTGAGCCCTGCTCATGTTTGCCGTTGGTAATTGCCCCGCGTTGGGGGCGGTGGAGAAGAGTGATAATTTCAAGGGGATTGCACTATGTTGAATTGAGAGAATTCAAGTCAAGAGGAGATTGTTAGGAATATGCCTTGAATTTCCTTTTTTGAAGGATTTCTATTGCGTTTAGGATTTTCTATTGCATTTAGGTTTTCCTATTGTGTTTAGACTTCTATGGTAATGCTTTGATTGTGTTTATAGATACCTTGTGGTATTCTATAGGTAAGTCTTTTGAAGTCTTTTTAGAGTTTATGCAAGAGTACTGTTAGGTTTTAGTCCCTGGTGATCAGTTGTGAGTACTCAATTGCTCTTGGTATCTCTTTGTTTTGGGATTCAAGGGTACTTCAATTTGTGGAGTTACGGGTATAGCCGACTCTGTTGTAATCTTGCTCCTTAGTTCTAGTGAATCCTCTCTCGCTCTTCGCCCATGGAGTACACTTTGCTTCTTGTTTTGTGGAACCACGTATATTTTTGTGTTCTTGTGTTTTCGCCTTTTATTTGCTCACTTTATTTTCTCGTGGCTTGACATTAAAAGGGGGTGTGTTAAAATCCTAACAATGTTATGAATCAGGGTTTAAGGGCATATATATATATATATTTGCTCACCAAAAAGGAAGTTCATTAATCATTGGAAAACAAATTACAACAACTAAGTATTGGACCCGAGAAGAAAATGCATCACAATGAAACACGAACATCTCAACTAATTAACTACTCCTGAACCCGACAATCACGCACAACCGAGGACTCAAGGGAAGAGATACGTATTATACATAACTAAAATACGTAAATAGAAGGAGTAGGAATCGACCACTTTCAAATCCATTTTGTTGGACTCAAGAAAATCTCTATCGCCCCTCCAGACTCAACAACTTTCCATTAATGATGACAACAGTGCCTCTCACATTCATAGCCAAAACTCCATTAATGAGGCACTATCCACCCATAATTGCCTTCCCAGGTTAACAAATCAGTGGGAATTCCATTCACAGATTCCGTGGAACAAGATTCTAGCCGGAGTGAGTTGCCTTTCATAATGATTGGTTATGTCCAGTTAAGAAAAATGTAGCTGTGAAAAGTCAGAAGAGATTGAAAACCATTGATGAATTAATAGGATTTCCAAAAGCCAAAAAAGGAAGGAAAAAGAGAAACAAATGTGTTTTGCTCTGATCGGCCATAGCTGCGGCTGCTGTCTTTATCTTCTCGGAAGGGATCAAAAACAGGAATAGGATCATTCTTAATGAAGAGGAAGCTGCAAGGACAGTCTCAAAGATCTTAGGAGAGGACTGTATGGGCAATGACGAAGAGGTAGTGAGCAAATTTATGATTTTTGAGGAGATAAATGAGTTTGATTGCTAGCTTTCCTAATGGAAATAATGTTCTGGATCATCAGATTTGGGTTTGATTTGGGGCTGGTTTTTTTGGGTTGGCTAGCAGAGGGGGAATTCTTTTTAGGGGTGGTCTTCGGCAGTGTTGCATTTGGGTTTTGATCGTGAGGGAGTTTTGGATGTCGAAGGCGGTGGTGATGGTGGTTCTGTTTTTTCTTAAGCAGTGATGTATCTGTTGTAGGAATTGGTTGGCATCGTCGGTATGAGTTTATTTGGGTCAAGCCTCTATGCGTGGTGTTCTGGATGATAGGCGTTGGGAGTTCGGTTTTTGAAGTTTTGGCTATGGGATGTCTGGCTCTTTTCAAGGGAGCCTTGGGAGTTGAATTTTCTTTGGTTTGGGGGGTGGGCCGATCAGCTTTGTTGGGTATTTAATGTTTTTGGTTTTTATGTGTTTGGCGGTTTTGGTGTGCGGTGGTTTTGGCCCAGTGGAGGCGTTTTCAGGTGGCGTCGGTTTGATTGGGTCCTTGTGGGTTGATTGTGGCGTTTTGGGGTTTTGGTTGCTTGGTTGTGTAGACACCCCAATTTTGATGGCTTGTGCACTCCCCGATGATGAAACGAACGCGAAATATAACTCGGAACAAACCTTTAAGTCAAACGGATCAACAAAAGCCAAAGAAATTCACCGTACGATGCGCTTTCTCAAAACCGCACAGTAGCAAAATCCAATCCTAGCCCTTTCCACCATACGGCACACATAGTTGTACCGTACGGTGCAACCATGTATACCGTACGGTGCTTCTCTTTTAACTGCGAATCCTGGAGCGAAATGATAGCCCTCAGTCTCACAGAACGAATATCATCATGCTGGCTATGGTGTAGCTCTTGCCGTGAGGGATTTGGTTAACGTGGGAATCAATTGTCTCTCCTCGCCTATAAATTTCAAACTCCCTCAACCGGTTTCGCCCCGACATATACACACACCGACCCCCAACGGACCGAACTCTGAACTTATGTACGAAACCAACCAAAAACTTCTTAGTGAAATCTCACCTCTCTCAAAGCTTTGCTACTACACTCCCATTCCTCCAAGAAAATTGTATTGAAGTCCTACTTACCCAAAAATCCAAACCCGTGTTTCACAAAATACTGCCAGCCAAGAAATCCATTCCCATTCTGAAGGTGTACTAACGTCTTTATCAGCATTCTTGCTCTTGAGGGGAGTTTTGCCGGATTTAGAAGAGGTTCTATACCTCATTCGAATCCGGCAAGTCCAAATTTCCATCAAATGGGATAATCTACGGGTTCATGCCTCTGGAGTAATGCCGTAAACACGTTCGATGTGTTTTACAACATTCGAATAATAGAGGTACATTACAAATCTTTTCAAAAGATTTTTTGTTGAGAAATTATGATTTTTGTATTGAGAAAGTGCCCATTTTCTTCTTTGATTCGAGAACAAAATTTTTTAAAAAAGTTTGAATATTGGCACCATATGGCATTGATATAGCACCGCGCAGTGTATGTTTAGACACCGTACCGCATCAGTGGGGATTTATTTTTGAATGCTCTGTTTTTCCGTTTGGGTGCTCTGTTTTGTTGAAAAACCAGTGGGGCTTTATTGCGGTTTCCCCCCCTACTTCATATTCATGCAAATGCCCCCCCCCCCCCCCCCCCCCCACATTTCTTTTGTTATTTCAATTAAATGTTTATTTATGTTAATTTTTTTTATTGTATTAATTGTTCCCTTAATATGTCATTTTATTGCAATTACCTGACTTGTTATTATTATTTAATTCTTTAGAATAAACATTTTATTTGTTTATTGTTTATGTGAATAAAAGTTTACAATAAAATCTTTTCAGAAAAATCCCAGAAATATTTAGTAGAGACTGGCAAATTCCGGGTACGCGGGGTGCATTTTTCGAACAAAACCTTCCCTATGCGTAACCTGGCTCCCGAACCCAAAATCTCTATTTTTCACAGATCAAACCATTTTTCAGCGGCAAAAGAGTCATTATTTTTCTAAACGGTTTCTCGGGTACCAAATATTTTTTAAAAATTAAATCCCGGGTGGCGACTCTAAATTTTCATTTTCCCTAATTTCGCCCCATTTTTCCAATCACAAAAAACGGTGTGGGCTGTTTTCCGCGACCGTCCACAGGTTGTCTCCTGGTCAGCCTTCAACCTTTGGGTCTCGAGAGGCAGATGACAGTCGTAGTTTGGGATGCCAGCTTCATTGGTTTTTCCTCTCTTCGTTTGATGTTTTTCTCTTGTTCCTTTTAATCTTGTGTCCCTGATATTTGATTAATAAAAATTTTTGCTGTTAAAAGAAAAATAAAAAAAATACATAACTAAAATAAATATTTATATTGTAGCTTTTTTTTTCATGATGACTCCATGCATGATGACTCCATGCATGATTGTATACCACAGGTGGCAAAGGAAAAATACAAGTAAGCCTTTTAAAAAAAAGAAAAATACAAATAATTTATTGTCTATACATGCATGATGACTCCATGCAGGGGCGGATGCATGTTGGGCACAGGGGGGTCACGTGGAATTCTAGAACCTTTTTTTTTTTTTTTTTAAACATCCGAGTCGTTCAATAATTTTAAAATAAATTTTCAATTGGTATTGTAAAAAATCAGGTCAATCGGATAATTACACATACTAGATCGAACCTTTCAAATTTTCTTTCAGAATTTAGGACACTAAGTACCGAATAATATTAAAGAAAGTTTGATAATTGTGTGTCCGTTATCCCAGTAATCTGAATAGTACATATTGTAGGGTATGTTAAGAAGAAATTTTATTTAAAATATTATCTTGATCTGACATCGATAAGTATCAAGATGCAAATAGTATTTTAACAATATGAACTAAATATCAAGATAACTCTCTTAATGAATACTCTTCTCAATAAGCCCTATAATATTTTTGGATTAGATCATGATCATAACGATCACACAATTGTTAAACTTTGTTTTCAAGATTCCTACAGTACTCGGGGTCCTAAATTCTGAGAGGTTCGATCAAGTACTTATAATTGCATTGAAATATTGTATATTTGAAGAGATTTGTAATTACTATAAGCACAATAGAACTTTACTTTTTTGTTTTTTTTTTCAAGCATGCTGGGAAGTTCTCTCATAACTGCTCTGCGATGAAGGCTTTTGTTAAGCTGTATTTTTATTGTTAATGTAATTGTTTCCCAGATTGGTTTGGATTGTCTTCTTATGATGGTTGACCACTTGTTAACCTTTTATTATTTCCCGTTTCGGGTCCCTGGTGTCATATGATTGTCACGGAGAGGGGTGCCAACCTAGTTGGGATGTTTCTTTTGCGTTGTGATGCCGTTTTTTCCATGGTTTCTTTTAATCTTTGTAATCCGTTTTTGAAGATTAATAAAATTTCTTTTGCTGTGCAAAAAAAAAAAGAAATCTCTACCAATGTTTTAAGTTTGAACTTTTTTGCTTAATAAAGAATGTTTAAAAATTGTATCTTCTCAATATATTGGTCTGCAATTTTTTTTCCAAAGTTATGCTTCAAAGGTAACCCTCTGTATGGAATTCCTAGATCCGTCACCGACTCCATGCATGATTGTATACCACAGGTGGCAAAAGAAAAATACAAGTAAGCCTTTTCAAAAAAAGAAAAAATACAAATAAGATACATGTTAAGGTGAAGTGCAAGTTATTTGATACAAGTGATGTGAATTTCAACAAGGCACTTCTAGAATGGAGGACGCCCGTGGTTTAGCCATTTGGCCACTTCACAACCTCAATTAATTTAAGTTTGAGACATTTTTGGTCTTGATTAATGGTATGAAGTCGATTGGGACCATAACTTGATCTTGAGTTAATGTTTCATATCTTGTTGACATTACCATATAATGGATTTCCTTGAAATTAAGATTAGTTTTTCTTAGAACCAATGGTTAATGGCATATCAATAATTTTTTTTTATTAAGTTACCAATCACCAACTCCTTTTAAATTCCGTTCCAAGTTATTATTCATCAACTCATCTAACAGTTTAACACGTTTGAGAGAGGCGAAAACTTTCTCATATTGTTTTCTGTTACTAACACTTCCCATGCATGGTTATGATAGGAATAGGGATTGGATGGTGGAATTTGTCCTTCAAGATTAGTTGAAATGCACGTAAAAAAAGTTCAAACACCTGAATAAAAACAAAATAGTGTATAGTAGAGCTTAACCGATAATTATTTACTAAATATTAAAATCAGAAAACTGCACATACGCAAAATTTAATCGGGACGAAGCTTTGAAAAAACCCACACAAAAGAATGGAAATTTATATAAGAAAACAAAAACAAAGGGTCCACATTAATCTATCTTGACACACCTAAGCCAAGGGCTGTTAAGTCAAAAACCAAAAATTTGGATTATTACCTGCCCCCAATTAGTAGCCAAATTGGATTTTTATAAGCTGCATGGGAATAATTTAATCCTACGGAAAGCATCCAAAAATTCATTTTTATATGATGCATAGGAATTTAATCAAGAACTAACTTTGACACCAAGGACTTTTTTCCCTAGCTAGCAACAAGGAAGGGTTCTTCTCCTCTTGACACGTGTTGACTCATTAAGTCGCACCAAATCAAACGCAGTTGACGAAACTTGTACCATTGTCTGGAAATCTCAGCCGTCCGATTATTTGTTATGAATTTTACGGTTAAGGATGATTTTAATTGGAGTTTTCAACCAAATTTAATTAGTTTATATAGCTGTTATATGTAGGATAACCAATGGAACAATCTAGAGTTAAGCACAGGTGTTGTAACTCCGGGAAATCGTAAGTTTAGCGGTGGACGCGAAAAAAATGAAATTATTCTAGAGTTTGGGGTGGCGTTCTGGCATGACTCTGCCCGCACCCCTGACACGTTTTAAATAATGTCTGGCTCCAAATTTTTTCAAACATTTTGGTTTACATTGCTTACTCAATAAATAGTAAATAAAACCAAGAAGAAAATATACTTTTATCAGAGCTTCCAATTACTTGCTCCATTATTTTCCTTTCCACCTTTTTGCTTATTCCGGAGTCAACATATTAAAAAAGTTTAATCTAGTTATTGCTGGAAAAGAATAAAAATTAAAAAATAGCAAACGAATAAGCAAATAAAAGGACCCAAACAAGCCCTTAGTAAGCACTACCAACATGTATGATCACAAAAGGAACACATAAGGATTCGGGGGCCTATAGTGAGTAAGCTCACTACACCCCTGTAGTGAGTAATCACGACTATTCGTTCGGCAATCAACGATCCCGATGAAATGCAATTTCATACATGTAAGACAGTTATCTTTTATATAAGATAATCGAAACCGTTGATTGCCAAATAGACAGCCGTGAGTCTTGATAAAGAAAAAGAAATATGAAAAGGTTCCTATTAAAAAAAGAAAAGAAAATGAAGAATAGGTGGTGTACACATGGCAATGATATGGACCACAAGATAGGTCTGCACGAATGCGTGTGGGATGACACAATTTTGAAGTGATTTTTGCGAATGAGTCAATTACAAGCTCCTTATTAATTAATTTTAAGGACCCTGTGACATGAAATCTATTAATCTTTCCGTTCGTGGAATTCAATAATTCGGTTCATTTATTTTATTTACTTGTACCGATGATGACATCCCGACATACGTTTGGGGGCGGAGGTATACAGGGGCTGGTGAGAGCGCTGACCATGTCATTTCTATGTTTTTTCTTTAAATTTGACTTGTGGTGTACAATTAGAGCAAGTTCAGTGAATTTCTAGTCTCGTGTGAGAAAAGCAATTCAAGTGCTGAAATTTTGTTGTGAGTTGAAATTGTACTCCTCTGAACTTGGGCTACCTCCGAATTCAAAACTTAGCTCCGCTATTGGACGTTTTCATGGATTCCATTGCTCGTTTTTATCTTTCCGTTTCTCTTTTTCCATAAACTCACAGAGGTCGGCCAGTTTTCATGCACAACGATTATATTTTAGAGGACCAGTTTCACAGTTCACCAGGGGAGGGGCTCAATTAATTAGAGCGGGGATAAAGCTTCGTATTAGCACTTGGGTAGTTTTGAAACTCAGGCATGATTACGAATTTGACCTATCTTGCAAGGATCACTCACTATTAATTTTACGAAGAAATTCAAAGGTGTACTAAAAATAAGAAAAAAATTGGGAGGAGTGCAGGGGCCAAACACCCCCTCGCACCCCGGTCCGCCCCTGCACACGAGTGGATTAACACATTGTTCATAACTATTAATGATCATATATGGCACTCAAATCATTGAAAATAAGACTCAACTATCCCACATAAAATAAAGCCCGATCAATTGCATCACACTCAATAATAATGATGATCGTGATGCATCTTTGAGCTTTTTGTGTTAATGGCAAGGCGCATTCCAGTCAAGATCAGATTTTTTTTGTAAGTCAAGACTAAATTAAGCCCTTCAAAGAATTCTTTTTTGGTAACATTATCGAATTGTACATCGATCTTTAAATAAATGGTTCCTCTGTTCTCAGCTTTAATTGATGTTTATAATTCTCAATTGCTTTACAATACATAATAAATTGTTAATGAATAATACACTTATCTGTGAAATTACGTTCTGTATTTGTACTAAAATACATCACAAATACGTAGCTTCTTTACTTCTTATGTTCATATACACTCGTGACGTTCCTTCAATCGACCAGAATCACCTTCATAAACGGACCGTACACATCTACGTATTTTAGTTTACCAAATATTTGGTAAAGTTCAAACGGTGTAAAATCTTTGACATGCGTCCTCTGATTCTCCCATACCATGCTTAAAAATTGTAAAAAACTTAGGCTTTTTCCTCAAGAGTCAAGTTTTTTTTTTGGGAAAAAGAGCAAACTCATTGGTCTATGGTGGCGTAACGATATTGTATACTATAACTTTCAGTACCATCGAATTGTATATTAGTAGTCTCTTTTGATTTAAATAATTTTAAATTGATCTTGTTAAAATTCAAGTCATTTGACACTTTCATTTAAATTTCTTCAATATTTTTCACAACATAAATGAGTACATGATTTGAAATAAAGCGTATTTTGAAAGTATGCAGTGTGACGGTTCAAAATTTTTGAAGAAAGCCTCAGCCCTCTGTTCTGAATTCAAGGAAGCATATAACTCCAAGCGTCGCCATCCTAATCCCTCCACTTCTACTCTTCATTGTAGGTGGCTTTTGCCTCCTGTTGGTTGCATCAAATTCAACGTTGATGGTGCGGTTAGTAGACAGAATGGCCTTGTTGGGGTTGGGATTGTAGCGCGTGATTATTCTGGACTTATTTTAGGGACGGCATCCATCCCTTTCCCGGGTTTGTTCTCCCCAAGATCTGCAGAGGCTTTGGCTTTTAGAGAAGCTCTGGTTTTTGCTGCTAGTAGGGGTCTCTCATCAATTATTGTGGAAGGCGATTCTCTCCAGATTGTTCAAGCTCTTACCCAAGATGGAAAAACTTTCTCTGATTGTGGCTCTATTCTCTCGGACTGCTTAGAGCTTCTACCTTTGTTTTCCTCTTGTTCATTTAAACATATTAAGCGTTCTTTTAATAGGGTAGCCCATTCGTTGGCTAAGCAATCCCTATTGGATGTAAGATCCGAGAATTGGGGGGGTCCTGTCCCTCAATTCTTATCTAATCTTGCCCTTTCCGATGTTAGGTCTTCAGACCATATTATTTCGTATGAATAAAGTCTTCTATTTTTCCCTGAAAAAAAAATGAGTACATGATTTAGTGGTCTATAAGAAAAGGGGGAAAAAAAAAATTAGTCCATATGCTTTTTTTGTTATCATCAAATTATTTTATGTACTTGTGACTACATTGTGTAGAATAATTTCAATTTATGCTGTACTGTAGTTGTAACGCCCCATGTAGACCATTGACACAGTACATTTATTTTGAAATCCACAAGCCACACCAAATGGTCAAAAATAAAATGCTTAAATCCAAAGTACTAATAGTTTCTTGAATTGTTTGTAATATGTCCAAATTCACCCATGTAGACTTCCAATACGAGACTAAACACTCTCAACCACCAAATCAGGAGTATTATAACAGTACAAGTATGTCTTGTATATCGGTTTCTCTCAAAATTAAAACCTGAACTCCGCGTATTATATTATGTTCAGGGCCAGTCTTGACATTTCGGGGACCTAAATAACGAAGACGTAAGCTGAGGCTATCTCCGTTGGAATATTACACTGGGTATTAAAGAATAAGGGACTCCAGCCTAAAAATTATTAATTTTCAGGGACAGGAAACGAAAACCCACCTCGAGTTTTAGTTGAGGACCGGCTCTGAATTTATGTATCCCATAAACTCAACATTGCCGATAGTTGATACTTCTATACTGCGTCAATATCGTTTTCTACGGTAATATTGGCAGATACGTAAACGTAGGGCTGACGAAATGGGTGATGGAATGGTTGAGTAAGAGTGCAATCAGGGGAGGGTGAGTGGCTTGTGTAGGAAAAATAGGACGAAATTCTTTTTTCTTTTTTTTTTTTAAAAAAAAGAAATTTTGGATGGTTAGATTTAGCTTTTGTCTTTGTGTCTCCCATCATTCACCATCACTACCCTTGTTGTGGAGCTGATCACCACCCTAACAGGACTTTGTAGTTCACAAGTACTTTTCACAAACCAATTTGTGGGCCATGGACTCTCTCTCTTACACATTAGCATAGAGCTCAACCTCTCTACGGTCGAGTTTCCGACTCCGCCACGCATATACGCTCACTCGCAAACCACCTTGATGATCTGGGTCGTTCATCTCTATCTGCTCGCCGAGCAAATTACTCCCTCTAGGTTAAGGTTGATTGAAAAATCGCGGCGACGTATTCGTTATGCATGACTGGTGGACGAATGATACAAGTAACCTTTAATTTTCGAGACACATGTGCATGTGTCGATCGTGTGACTGCTGATATCGGATCTATATATATATGGACTTTTTATACGGATGATTTGCATGACAAGCTGTTTAAATTTAACATGTCTCATTGTCAGTAACAGACGCAAGATTATCAATTTGGCCTGGTTTGCATGAACCATTCTTTAGTAATTTTAAGAAAAAATTCAAAAGTGTACTACAAATTGGAAGAAAATTGGGGGGACTGCAGGGACCAAACACCCCCCTTGCACCCCTGGGTCCGCCCCTGCATATCGTAAGGTGGGTTCGTCGCGGGCCTGCAAATGAAAATTGCACCATAGAGCTAAAAAGTCCGACCGCAGAGAATCCTGACCTTTTAAAACATTGTAGAGGGAGGGTGTGAAAAGGTGGCAACTTTGCACAAAAGGTTGGTGGGATGGTATATAAAGGTGGGTGTGGGGGGTGGCTTTTTATTTCTTAACAAAGTGGTGAAAAGAAGAGAGAGTACAAGTTGTGGTTGGTGGGTGCATTAGTATTGCAAGCTAGCTAGCTAGTGATGGGAAGACAACCTTGTTGTGACAAGCTAGGGGTGAAGAAGGGGCCGTGGACGGCGGAGGAGGACAAGAAACTCATTAACTTCATTTTCACCAATGGCCAATGTTGTTGGCGGGCCGTCCCTAAGCTGGCGGGGCTACGCCGTTGTGGCAAGAGTTGTCGGCTCCGGTGGACTAACTACCTCCGCCCCGACTTGAAGAGAGGGCTACTCACCGAAGCCGAGGAGCAATTGGTTATCGACCTCCATGCTCGTCTTGGCAATAGGTTCAAAAGCTCTCTCTCCCCCATAGATTTTTTTGCAATATGATTTTATCCTCTTGCACTTCTTTTTTTTGTTTTTAGCAACGTGACATAGTAAAGTTTCAATGTCACATTAGTAAAAAAGACATACTAGTATAGTTGACATTCATAATTGAAAAGGAATTAGTCGATATTAGCGTAACATGGCCTGGACACAAGAGTTATCAAATTTTTTTTTTTGTGAAAGGTAAGTATAATTTGGTTATTTTTCATGAATAAATACCAAAAAAGAGTGCCACTTTTAAATTTTGCTGTCTCTAGTTTATTTCATGCATTCACAATTAATCCTTTGGTTATCATGATGGCCAGATCCCCAGAAGCCATGGACTAACTATATGATAGAGTCAAAATTGTGCGATCGATCGAGAGTATATTAAGAATTTACGACGGATGTGAATATTTTCGGACAAATTATTTCGTGATGAACTTTATTGGGAAAGAAACTTCTTTAATCCCTTTGTATAGCGAAAACGTGTGACAAAAGAAAGATATAAAGGAATCATTTAGAGAGTTATTTCACTTATTAACGCAAGTAAAAGAGATGAACAAATGATGAGACCGCGCGAAAAAAAAAGTACTCTCTCCATCCCAAAATATTTGGCCAAAAATACTATTCACACCTCTCAAAAAATCATCTTTATTTTATAATTTATACTACTTTTTACGAAATGAAAAATTTTGTTTAATAAAACTAAGCAAAATCTTTTGAACAAGACCCATATTGCACATATAATTCATTATACCTTAGAAAATATAGATAACTTTTCGAGAGGTATGAATAGTAGATGTGTGTCAAACATTTTGGGACGAAGGGAGTATTTTTTATTGGTTCATTTTGTTTCGACAATGGCCTTCTCACATGAAAAAGAGAGTCGGACATGTTTCATGCCAAAGCCAACAAAAAAAAACAGCATGACTAAAAGTTATCAAGTCGTGAAAATGCAATTCCATAATTTATTTTATTTTTTTCCACCAAATAATAATATATTTAATAGCAACTTTATGGCTTTCTCAATAAGCTTCAAGAAATGATTAAAGATGTAAGGTAACGAGTGCCGATAAAATATTAAATATTATATATGTCTTTGGTGCAAGATTAATAAATAATGAAAACTTAAACATCCTTTTTGTGGCGATTATTTACGGTTGGTGTGGTAGCCAATAGCCATCAGGGAAAGTAATTTATAATAAGTTGGATTTTCTAAATAGTTTTTTGTTTCGGTCCTTGTGACTTGTTGTTTATTACATTTCTTGGCTTAGGATTCAAGTGTTCAATCATGCCATTAGGATATATTTTTCTTGTGTTAATGGGTTTGAAATTATTGTTTTATCCTGAGATACTATTAAAATTATAGTGCTCTTTGTTTTGTTTTAGGTGGTCCAAAATTGCTGCACGATTGCCTGGAAGAACAGACAACGAGATTAAGAATCACTGGAATACCCATATCAAGAAAAAGCTTCTCAAGATGGGAATTGATCCTGTCACCCATGAACCCCTCAACAAAGAAGAAACCAAGACAAGTGAATCGTCGTCTCACTCTGATCATTCGCCAAACAACCATGAAATAAAATCACAGGAAACCAACGACAATAATCCTAGCTCGGAGGAAAACTCGATATGCTCACCGACAGAGAATTTTTCAAACGACGAGTCCAATTTGCTTAGCCTCTGCGACGATGACCTTCTGATGAGTTGCTTGTGGGGGGATGAAGAAACTCCTAGTCCTATTATTGATGAAATATCATGGGATTTTCCTGCTGCTGGACCGGACTTTAACAATAGCAACGGATCGATTACATCTTGGGATGAAACATGTTCATGGCTATTGGATTGCCAGGATTTCGGGGTTCAAGATTTTGGTGTCGATTGCTTCAACGATGTTGAAGTCATGATGAACACATTAAACACGCTAGATATGGAAAAAAAGTACTAATTTGATTGGTCAGGGATTCTCGTCGTCAAAATTCCTATACGTTTCCCACCACTTTAATGCATTCCAACGAACCAGATCTGGTTGATTGGAACGCATTAAAAATTTTGTGGACAGAGAATGCCTGTGTGCCAATCAGTAACCCTTGTAGAATGAGAGGAAACATAAAGGTAGTAAGCTTTTTTCTCAAGTGCGCATGCTACAAAGTGGCCATGTCCAGTTCAAACTTTTAGACCCTATGGTGATGAAGAATTGTTTATATGTGAAATTACAGAAATATCCTTGGCAGGTGGAAAATGAAAACCTTGATTCTTACAGAGGTTTTCTCACCAACCAAACAATGTCCTACCGAACCCAAACCAGTTACCATTATCATAACAAAAACTTTGGTTAATTTCTGTCAAGGATAATGTATGCAAAAGGTAGATGGATTTTGTTGCTATGTGAAGCCCTTTGTACATTATCTGTTTATGTCAAAATCAATAAAGAGTGTCTGCTTTGTTTTGGTTATGAAAATATTAAAAAGTGCTCTTTACTTTTACATTTTTTTTCCTGCTTTTTGGGTTGTCTTTTTATTTGGTGGATATATAGAATTAATTAATTAAGAATCGATGGATCTATCGAATCATGATGCCATCTTAGTCTTTCCATTCATAAGAGTTGGCCTTGTGGTAAAGGCTTGTGACGTACGGACTTATTCCCTTAGATATTATGTTTGAAATCGCCGACTCGCTCTCAACTCTTATTAGGCCAATTTATTTTAGGAATTTATCATGACTATAAGTGAGTCATCGCTAGTGCATGGTGGGATTGACCCATATGTGTAGATTGACTGGCCGGACACCTGACTAATGAAAAAAAAAACCTCTTTAGTGCTATTAGAACTTTATACCGCCATCAATCAATCAGATGATCCCGCAAGTGGATAAAAAACACCCCGGCTCCTTAATGGATGTTAAAATTGCTCCCCTAAAAATTAATTGAGACACACGTAAGCTGATATTGTAAAATAAAGGAAGCCTTTGCTAAGAGTTTATTTTGTTTGCATACGTTGAAGGATTTTTAAGTCGAATACTACTCTTTAGAACTCCAAGAAAATTCAATGCCGTGACCTCACGTGAGTAGAGTTTATGTTTGTGTATATTCGAATGGTGCATGGTTGATGCTCTAATATAATGTACGTATTATGAAGACGTGCATGCATATCCTACCCTAAAGTTTTTTCTGCATTTTTTTTTAACTTGGTTTCCGGGCCAGTTTATGTACACTCTAATTAAAAATATTTTATTAAACAGCTTAAATAGGATAATCATCTAATTTTTTTTTTGCCCAACATTTTTTTTTTATTAAGCTCTGAAATAGTGACAAAGATTAAAAACAAGATTAGCAAACAAGAGCTACCCGAGACCCCAAGAAAGACACTGACAAGATACCAACAAAAAGAAAAGAGCGCATCACAAGTGCTACAAACACCGGAAAACTGTTGTTAAGTAACTAATAAGATTTCAAATCGATATGGTCAAGATATGTAACAAGCTAAAAAAAAAAAAAGATTTAACTAATGGTAGCAGGGATACAAAATTAATTAACTTGTACTTTAAGTAAAAAAGTTGCAACCTTGAATTAGACTCATGGACTCGCACTATACTTAAGAAATTAATTATCCAATGTCGAAAGGCTCTAAGCTGAATTAATTAATCAAGCAGAAGATACCATGCCATTGTGCTAGCTACCAGAAACCCCATTGTTATTGTTGAAGAACTTTGTCCCCTTTATCATCACTAATATTCTCATGAGCTAAGCCGATCAAAAAAAAATATCCTCATGAGCTAAGGATTCAGGATCTTCCAAAACCTTTTATTCAAGTACTCGATAAGTAAGTTGCGGTTTAGGTAATAGTCCCAATCATGGATATGCTGGTAAGTGGATGGATATGGTGGCCTCGTTGGGCGTTAAATTTAGCGGGGGGAGAAGCTTTAATTTAAAGAGAGAAGCTTTAATTTAAAGAAATTTGTTGAATTGAAGGAGGAGGCCGAAATAGCAGAAATAATATATCAATGCTCTCGATGACTTGGAGGATTTTGTTCGCTTTGGTGATGATTTCGAGGATGGTGCCTCTCTTTCTCTGGAATTTTAATTCCATGGTTTTGCATTGTCGGGTTTGTCCTCTAAGCTAGGTTTTCGCTTGGCAGTTTTCGGATTGTCCTATGGTTTGTTTTTTGGGTTTGTTTTGTTTCTTGTTGTTGTTGGTTGTTTTGGTAGGAGGTCGTTTGGGTTATTTTTGTGGTTTGGTTCGCTTGTTTTGGTGTGGTTTTGGGTTTGGGTACTTCTTGCATTCCTTTGGGTTTGGTTCTCAGGTGGCGTTTTGCCGATGTGTCCTTGATCCTATTAATCTTTGTATCTTTCTCAAAGGTTAATGAATTCTTTTTGCCAATAAAAAAAAGTCCCAATCATGACATCTCTTAACTTTTTTGATCGGCAAAAGAAATTTTATAGATGAAACCCAGGGGTGATTTGGCAAAAAAACAAAAACATGTTTTTTGGTTTATTGGTTTATGTAGCAATAAACCAAAAAATTCATTGGTTCAAATTGTGGTTTATTCCACTGTTTAAAGAGACCAATGACACACCTGTAATTTTGCTCAGCCTCTTGGCTTCATCTTAGCCGTCCATTGCATCACTTGTCACCCAATAAAACAACTCCAGTTTTTTTTGTCAAACCACTGTGGTTTATTCCGGTTTATTCCCCCCAAATAAACCAAAAAACAAGTTTTTTTTTTTTTTGCCAAATCATAAAGATACATCGAAAAAGGAAGAGGGAGTATCCTATTGGAAAAATTATGGTGGCAATCACAAATTCCATAGAACAATCTCCATTGATAACAGTGAATAAAATTACACGAACAGAAATGAAATGAAAATAACAAAATTTGGAAAGAAAATAACAGTAGATGTGGAAATTGAAATGCCGAGTCCTATGAATCACAATCTCCCTAACAAAGATGCGCCGCCTACCATGGGCGTTGTAGGATACACTGGCGTCTTCGTCCAGGATAAAACAGCTAAAACCACTAACCACCATAACACCTCTGTTGGTAACCTTGGCGAACTGACTTGCGTCAGCCTCTCTCTCTCAAATACGAATTTCAGGAACCTCTAGGTGATACACCAATTTCTTCAGAAGAACCAATTCGGGATACATGTATATAAAGCCAATCAATCAATATAGAAACTGCCACAATGAATTGGAATGAATTCTGTAACTCCCGAATTGAATACATGCCATTAACCTCACTTCATGAGGGGTATTAACAACTCGAAACCGCTGAAAAATAAGTACTCGTTCAGATTCATCAAACCCGGGGTATACCGTTTGGTTGCCTCATCAAACCCTCCAAAACACCCCGGTTTCATTCATCTGAAATTTGATGAAATTTTCAACATATCCAACCAATGATTGAATGGTCGAGAGAAGCAAAAAGAAAACAAAAAGAAACCAAAACCACCCAAAACAAACCAAATACCCAAGTCTCCTCTTTGAAAAATCCCCTCGAAAGTAGCCACCATTGATGGCAACGACCAGCCAACTACCAAGTCCCAATGTTTCTCAGAACCCAAAGCTGCATCCCAAAAGACGCATCAGCTGCCTAACAGTCCGGCAGTGGCCGAGAGCCACTTTCATCTTCCGACAACCTCACTGGACATGCCCCAACACCGTCGGACCACCCCCGGCATCTCTTAATTGATATGCCAATGACACTACTTCGAGGTGCGCAAATTTGTCCGGACACCTTGAGTTATTCAGAAAACAGTAGCATTACGTACCAGTGGTGCTAATGTGCTGGAGCGGACTTACGGGGTGCATGCGCGGCGGCCGGGATCCCACAAACCTCCCAATTATCCCATCATTAATTTATACTATTTTCGAGGTTTTCTTTGTAAAATTTATGAAGAAAGATTCTTTTAAAGTTATGTTATTAGTATACATGGATGATATTTTGTTTTTATTTAATATGTGAAGACATATGATTTGGTACCCCGTATCAGAATCCTACGTCTACGCTAATTTGGATATAAAAAATGCGGGGCAGGAAAGGACGCTAATAAAAGAAGATCTTTAAATGTAAGATCCAATTAATAAAGCCAACTTTGTATGCATGGCTCCTTAGCAATTAACAAGCTATCAATGGGTGGATATCGAAAGGATCCGGCTTCTCTGCCGTCAGAAGCCGGTGTAGTCCAATCTCGGTTCAATTTATGCCAGATGAAAATTGTAATGAAAGGGATAAAATTCCAACAGTGGATAACAATCAACAAAACAGAGCATGACACCCGATGACCTTCCATGGCCATTAGAAATGTGTTGCAGAGGAGGATGGTCCCATAGGAGAGTACGTAGGGATGCTTTGAAATGAAGTACAAAAAGGAAGAGAGTGTGATAGAGGGGACCCTACACCAAGATTCTCAACATCCCATATTGCTGATGGTGGCCTCAATAATTTGGCCAAAGTTAAAAGACAGATTGGTTTTTAAGTGGAATGTTGAATCACTTGGTACTTTGGGGTTAGTGAATTCGATCAGTTGGACCATGTTTCGTATGCCCATGACACATTGACATCTCATTTGACGTGTTTCAATTTTTAAGCATTCTTGAGACTTGGGAACTACTGTACCATAATATCTTTATATTTTTCTCATAACTCAGGTATCTGAACCAACTTATGCGTAACTCGATTAATTCTGGAGGCCTAATTCCACCACCCATCTGTGAGAAGCTCAATCAAAGGTGGAGCAAAGCTCCATATCACCTGAGAGATTTCAAAAAAGAAATCTTAGGAGGGAGCGAAACCTTAGGCCAACCCCTTAGGGTTCACTCACATATCAATATTGTGAAGTGTGAACCATTCTTATCCTGTATGCCTAATTCCACCGCCCATCTGTGTGAAACCCAATCAAAGGTGGAGCAAAACTCTGTGGCACGTGAGAGATTTCAAATATGAGATCTTAGGAGGAAGCAAACCCTTAGGCCAGCTCCTTAGGGTTCACTCACATATTTACTTTGTGAAGTGTGAACCATTTTTGTGTACATAACAATTGTTTACTTTGTGCTTTAGGAAAGTCTACCAACTCCTACCAAAAACAACATATACATCGTCATCATTGGGGAAAAGGAATGGTGAGTGGTTCTATTGTCCTAAGTATTTTACCAAACAAATTAAGTCTTTGATAGTTGTACCAAAGTTTGAATCAAAGTGAGAGCACCCAAAATGCCATTTTATTCTTTCAGCCCTAAATCAAAGCCTAACCCAAATCAACCAAAATAGAGACATACGAACAATCACCCCACCGCGCTCTCACCAAATCAGTCCCACCGTTGTGGCTTGAAGAGGAGGTATATGGGGGGTTTGGGCGGTCGTTGACCAGAGTGTAGTGGACCGGTGGTGGATCGTAGTTGAAATTTTTTTACGATGGCTAGTCGAGAAAGATTAGTTAGGCTTGATTCTACACTGCACTATGATGCAACCGTGCCTTACCATGGAAATCATAAGTGATGGATCGGAAGCCAAGTTTTCAATGATGTGGCTAGTCGAGAAAGATTAGTTAGGTTGGATTAAAAACATTCTAGCACACTCTGGTTGAGTCTGATTTGTGTTTTACCATGATTTGCATGAAGAAAAAATTACGTTATAGTGAAGTAACTTAGAACTAAAAATTTGTTGAAAGGGTTAGATACAAATAAGTCATGTCTGTTGATGGTTGAAGGTTTTTGCATCTGTTAGCTAGAGGAGTTCAATAAAGTATACCATAGGATGTAAAACTCCCCTTTTCTACCACCATTTTTGTGGACCTCAATGTGTATTAATTATTGATCTGAACTGTTCATTTTGTAGTGCCCGCAGAGTGCTACATCCCTGCAAAAAATTAGCTTGATCGGACATCGACAAGTATATGAAAAAATGATTTTTGTTTTGTAAAGGGGACGGTCATGGATGTTAAAGCTAAACTGTTATTGACCGTCCATTTCGCAAAACAAAATTCAAAATTTTATATAGCTATTGATATTCGATCAACCTGATTTTTTGCATGAATGCGCGCACTACGTACTCTGCGAGACCTACAAGATGAACGGTTCAAATCAAAACAATAAACTTACAGTGGGACCCATATATAGCGGTGGTGAAAAAAGGAGGTTTTACACCGGTGGTGTAAGGAATGGTTTCTCAAATTAGCCCGATCTGGTATGGTTTTGGACATTTTGAAGCACCAGACCGGTTATTTAGTTTTAGACATGTGATTAGAAACTGGACTAATTTTTTGTTGGATTGAGTCGGTTCAGTTACCACCGGTTTGTCGATTAATATCGCTTTTTACCAGTTTGGGTAAAAAATCTCAACTTTGCTTGGGCCGTAAGCTCTAAAATTACTTTTCTTTAATGTGGGCCAAAAGCCCACAAGCTAGTGGGGGAAGTACCTCACCTTCAAATTTGGCAAATTCGGCAACAAACAACCAGAAACAAAAAATACTACTTATTTTCTATTTTGATCCTCATAAAAATATCAAGTTTCAATTTGGTTCTTATAAATTCTTATGTGTCAATTTCATCCTTATATTTTGTAATATATTTTGTAATGAATTTCAGCATTATCTAAAATATATCACCTTTCAATTTGGTCCTTATAAATTCTTATGTGTCAATTTCGTCCTCATATTTTGTAGTAATATATTTTCTAATGAATTTCAGTGTTATCCGTCCATTAACTTGGTAACGAAAATTGATAGCATGCCCAACGCTGGCTGATGAGAAAATGACATAAGGTGTCGCCTGGTATAAAACAAGGGTAAATTGCAATGTTAGCAGTAAGTCGATTAAATAATGAGGGGACGTGCCACTAACTTGGTTTTTTTGGCTTTTTGGATTTTTAGTTTTTTTATGTGAGAGCTCGAAATACGCGTTGGTTTTTTGTGATTTTTTATGTGATGTATTGTGAGTGGATGACCTGTTTTGAAAAACGCAATAAACTGGCTTTTGAGTTTTTGAGTTAGGGGAACGAGGCCTCAATATGTTAGCAGCTAATTTTGATAAAATACAAATTTCACTCCAAATACTCTCCTTCCCCCTCGTATACATGATTCGCCCAACACCACCATTCCTGCAAAACACAACCGTAATTATTACCGTCAACCTCTGTCCACCATAACCACCAATTTGTAAAGCAATCCGAACAATTTCATCCCTCCCTGGCCTATTCTTCCTTTCCAAAGTCAAAGTTCAAAAGGCCAATAAACAAAGCCCAATTTCTATTGCCCCTTTAAGTAAACAGTTAAGTTGAATTCAAGTATATGTAAATTGAAATTCTCACACCATTTCCCAAATTGAAGTTGATTTTTTATGTGGGCGGGGTTTCAGAATTTAAGATCAATTACGATATTTGGGATATCATACTTAAATTGACGTTCTTCTGTATGGGAAAAAGTTAGTAAATTGATGTTCTGTTATAAAAAAAAATCAGCTAAATCAAAGAAACAACACATTTGCAAACCTAACAGGATAGAAAAAGGGAGAAAAACATATAGAGTAATGATAATTGATACCAACTTTTAACAACATCATAATGAATACTTACGAAATCACTAAAATAATTGTCCAAGGTAGAGATGGTAGTGGGTTTAAGTATGCCTGCAGACTTGAGTTTTTTTGGGTTTTGACGGAAGAGATCGAGATGAATGGAGGAAGGGTTGCAAGAGTAATGGGTGGTGATTGGGTCTGTTGTGTGTGAGAGATAGAGGAGGGAGGACAAATGGGTTACAGACTTGAGCTTCCTCACTACACCCATATAGTGAGCAATCACGGTTGTCTACCGTGTCTGTTAGACAACCAATGGTCCAGATTAATTCGGATTATCATTCACGTAAAAGATTAGTAGGATAATTTTATTTTAAACCGGACCGATGACTTGTTGAATGGAATGTTGTGATTGCTTATTATTACAGGGGTGTAGAGAGCTTGTCCCCTAAGCTATGATTATTGATGGTGAACGGAGTAGGGATGACAATATCGACCGAACCGATGGGTACCCGAACCGAAACCGAATTTTTTCCCCGAACCATAACCGATTTTTGCCCCGGGGTTACAGCTGTGGGTTGGACGGATGGATAACTGAACGGGTTCGGTTCGGTGTTGGGTTTATCTGTGACCCGCACCGATACCCGAACCGAACCGAACCGAACCGAAACCTTGTAAATTACACATAACCCCTTATATTATATGCACCTATTACATAAGAACCCTTATGTTATATTTTAAAATTACAGTATAAACCCCTTATATATATATAAGTTACCCATACTTCAGCTTCTCAAAATCACAGCCGACATCTAAGAGACTGAGAGTGAGGCGAGTCAGGCGACTGTCGAGTCGGCGACGCCACTAATCTTCTTCTCCGATTGCAATCTCCGGTCTCCTTTTCTCTGAAAATTTTTACAGGGAACAAATTCAAACTTAGTTTATTTTATAAGTACCAAAAAAGTAGATAAGCCACACAAAAAATAACAACTAGCAACGAGAACAGCAGACAAGGGGTTTCGACGTTCCACTGAACTTTTGACTTGTGAACTTTTTGTCTTTTTAAATTGATGTATATGAGGAGAATGACTTGACTTGTAAAATACGAAAAGCCAAAAAATCTAACAATCTACTTAGTGGAATGAGGCTCATAGATATATAATTTGGTTTGATTAGGTTTTTATCAGTTTGTTTGCTTACAAAACTGAAACCAAACCGATTTACGTTTTTTTAAAAAAAAACCGGACCAACACTTTGAGAAAACCAAACCAAGTCAATTTTTCTCATCGGTTTTGGTAGTTTTCATTTCACCCGTGGTAAAATTGGAAGTTTTGTGGGTTCGAACTAAAATAACTACAAGTACGAGGAGTAAATTGTGACACGAATCAATTCTCGGGCATTCTACGTATTTCTCCCACATACAAGATTTCGTACCCCTAAATCACTCGATCTGTTGATAAAAAAAAATCACTCGATCTGAATCGGAACCAGCCCAAAATCTCAATCGGACAAAGCTCCGGCGACGACAAACACAGGTACCTCTGTGTGTGTGTGCGCGTTTGTTTTGGGGTCCAGTGAATAAACACACCTTCAGAGTAGGGGGAAGTCCAATCCACACAGCAGGAGTGAATCGTTTCAACACACCTTTCTTTTAGCCTCTTTTGGAGCCTGAAGCGGTGGATTACTAGGATTCTGTTTGGGGCCGGCCCTTCCGTATCCTGTTTTTAGGGTTTTTGAGGTTTTATTTCCTTTATGCTAGTATATGTATAGCTGTTCATGTTTAACAACGATTTCTGTCTTTCGGATGAAACAATGAAGTTAACTAAAAATTTAAGAACATTAATGGCGAGCCAATAGAAGTTTTCATTCAAAGCGTCGTGGATTTGAAGCCCTAAGAATCTAGTTGATTGGTTTATGAAATGTCTGACCTGTTGAGGAATCGGCCAATCAAGAAAACAAAATAGAACGCAAGATACAATAGTTTTACCTGGTTCCCAACTATCTAGTTGAATACGTCCACAGCTCACACAAGCTATCACCGTGCATCTAATGAAAATGGAGAGTACTCTACAAGTTATATTGGCTGCATTTAGCAAGTATTTATAACATAGGTCGAACCCCGAGTAGTCAATGAAGCGCGAACCAAATTGAATCTGGCCTCACAGGCCCAACATGACCCTCATACGAGTTCCTTATGGGTTTATTGA
Organism: Gaultheria prostrata; assembly: GCA_036023075.1. Lineage (NCBI taxonomy): Eukaryota > Viridiplantae > Streptophyta > Magnoliopsida > Ericales > Ericaceae > Gaultheria > Gaultheria prostrata. Next base: position 33,471 of record JAXBDA010000404.1, on the reverse strand, counting down.
ACTGACTAATGTAGACATTTGATAGGATATTACAAGTGGGTGGTCTTGAGAAACTAAGATCTCTTCACACATTTCTATAGGAGAAGGCTTTAAAACAAGGTATATTAGAATAAAAAATAGGAATTGCTATACAAAATCAAATGTTTCTGGCATCGTGGCATGAAATAGTATTATGTTATACCATTATTGCCTTTGTTACTTGTTATTAGCTGGTATTATATATGTTTGATTTCTACCAGGTTGTTGTAATGTGGATGATGTTAGTCTGTACTGAATTTTGTGAGAATTTTACTTGTGTCCTAAATGCTTTATACTTCGATAGATGTACATTGTAGATATTCACTTTCCAAAATAAAAAACTATTAGCTGTTTATAATTTGCACTATTCATTTATGAATTTGGATTGCTTCAGTGTCTCGTTGTCTTCTTTGACCAACTTAACCATCATTATATGAAGTGAGTTCTATTTCAAAAGATAGTCTTCAATTTGTTGTTTTATTGTAGTGTTAAGACCCTCTTCGTATCACCCTTAGTCACATAATACTTTAAAATGCCCAATGTGGATTCTAGTACTTAATCTTTAGAATAAAGGGACCCTTCTTCCTCCATGGGAAATTCAATAATGTTTAAATCGTCCTTAGGTAAATAAGCTGTCACCTGCTTCTGCCTGCCATGGTCAAAGCTGCTTTGGCCTCACCAGACCAAGCAATATTAATCCATTGAATAAAAGGCATCTTAATGTGCTTCACGGTAGATGCCTTCACTGTGAGTCAGCTTCCCATGAGTGTACCACTCAGAGTATCGCGCTGGATAAGCGTATAAGAAATCTAGATAAGCTGCCATGCCCTTTAAGCTCCTTATGTGCATCGTGTAACCTCCCATTAGGTAGTTGATCAATGAAATCATGGACTGTGAAGCGTTGGTTTATATCAGTATTTAGTAGTTGTACTTTTGGTTCCCACTATGTACATTTGCAAAAGTTGAAATTTATGGGACTGTAGAGTTGTTTTCAGTATTTAGTAGTTTTAGTTTTGGTTCCCTGTATATATATTTATACATTTGCAAAAGGTGATAAGTGGTTAATTCATTGTCCTGCTTATTTGAGTTGGGCTAAGGTTTTATCCGACCTGCTTATTTGAGTTGGGCTAAGGTTTTATCCGTCTAGTAGTTTAGGAGATTGGCATTCGAACAATTATTACTGAGTTTAAAAAGTTTGTTGGTCATAGGGTTGTGGCAGTAGCACAATGTTCTTCCTCTGGTTGTTACATTAAGTTTTCCATTCATCTCTTATTTCTTTATGTAAGTTTACCTTTGGTGTTTCAATTTCTCCCTCTTTATTTCTTCCCAAGTTCTTTTTTCTGGGAAAATGCCAGCTCATTTGGAGGGAGCTAACCTAGTGTCATGAATAAGGAGATCCATTGCAGAATGTGTCTTCTTAAAACCATCTTTGTTGGAACTTTGCTCGCTAGTCGTACTGCCCTAGTGCTGTATATCTTACATTACAATTAAATTGAATGCGAAGTAATGTGTTGTCTGAATCTTCAGAAGAGAAAACCAATAATTCCTCCTCTGAATCCAGTTCTTGTCCAAGTCTTTTGACATCACCATACAAGGTTATACAAGCCACTATCCATTATTCCATCTACAAAATTACACGCCCATGTTACCATTTATGCCATGAACATCATTGCAGCGATCCTCTTTTTCATTTAAAGTTTGTGCTTGTTTATCACTACTTAATTGGAAGTCTATGTATCTGTGGATGTAACAAGTTCAAAGATGCCATATCTGAGCTGCTTCAATGAACTCTCACTATCCAAATCCTGAATTACGAGTAGTTAACAAGCCAGTAAGAATGTACACTCATATTGGAGTGAGTTATTGTTTTAAATTTATCCAATGTCACGAAGACTTTTACCCCTGCGGGGGAGCTACCCCTCCTAAGTATCAATAGCTTGGCTTTCTTTTTTTTAATTCCCTTTTCTGCATAAACAAGTTGATATACGTCTTCAAGCGGCTCTGCTTGGCAACTAGATGCTCAATATATTAGATTTTCTGACCCACCAAACAAGGGGAATTTTGGATGTGAGTTTTCATTACCCTAATAATTGATGCGGTCCATACAAACATTTTGGTAATTTCGTATGGCTGGATGGATTGGATGGGTAGTCCATTGGCTACTAAGTGGACGTACTTGGGGTATTAACAAGGTATTGGCTGGAATATCTAAGGCTGTGAAGCCATGTGACTTTTCCTTTAGGGAAGTTTGACCACATTCTATGTATGGAGCCATTTGATAACACTTTCATCCTAGCTAGCCATCTAGGGAATGAGAATAGTCATTGGTATTAAACACATCTAGGGAATAGGAACAATGTTTGGTATTAAACATTGATGTACAGAGTATGAAGGTATGAGTGATTGAATATATAAAAAAATTCCTGTAGTTTTATGCTTTCCTCTTCCTTTGGTTTGATGGTAAAGAGGCCTTAGGTAACCAGCCTTTGGTAACCTAGGTGAGGCTTAGGTCTATCTCCCTAAAAACCTTCTTCTCTTCTCTTCTCTTTCACTATTCACGTCCACCGGTCACGGCCCCAAAACAGCCACTGTTTTGTGTTTCCATAATATTCATACTTAGCCTTATTTCAATCCCGTCCTACATCAATAATCCTTCCACGGCACTTTTCTTCCATGGGGTTATCCATGTGCTCCTGGATGAAGCATTGCCTGCTGGCTTAAAGGAAACAAGTTTCACTAGTTTAACTTTCAAATATTGTTGTTAAATACAACAATTTTAATCCATGCTTTATTTTTTGTTTTTGTTTTTGTTTTTTTTTTTTTTTTGGAAGCAAGTTGATTTTGATCCATGTTCGATTGGAAATGACATCCTTTTGTGCACCTTGATCTTATTTCTTCAATTCTTAATGCCCTCTCCTCTCCTCTTGATTTCCGTGCTGTTGTAATAGATTCAATTCTAACCAAACCTAGAGTTTGGATTTCTGTTTCTTATTGTTGGATGGAATCTCAACTTGCATGCTAATCATGTCATGTAATCAGTATTGGTCAAAGTCAAACTTTATCTAAATTTGCTGTTATTTTTCGAACGCCAGTTTGCCAGTTTATATTACATGTCCTCCATATTTAGAAGCATGGTGCTGTTGATTATTGTAATAATGATTTGGCTTCAACTTCGCTCACCTGTCTGATTTGGTCCTATTTGATCACCGTAACCGATGTTTTCAGGTAAGTTGTCTACAAGCTGCTATATAATGGGTGAATCTTTTACGATCCAGATAAGTAGCAACTTAGTCAAACAGCTCGCGGATGATGGTGAGAAATCGAAGAGAAAAACTAAGAGATCTAAACCAAAGCTACCAAGGGAGCCCCAACAGTCCCAAACTAAGGAACCCAAGAAGCCTATTTCTAGCGATTCTGAAATTCCCAAAGCAACTGCTCCTTTGGGTTGGCCAGTTCAGCATCCACTATTCATTCCAGCATCCCCTCCTCCACATTCTGCTAGTGCAGAGTTAGATGCCATCTGCTCTGCTGTTAAAGAAAGTGAGAAGGTTTTGGAGAGGTTGCAAAAGCAAGAGGATGTCATGGTGCAGGAAGTAACACAGAGAGCCAAGGATCTCCACGACAAGGAGTTCAAGCTTCCGAACCAGAAGCCCCAGCCTTGTTTGACAGAGAAAGATGCTTGCTTTGAGTGCTACAAGGACCATCTGAATGACCCCTTGAAATGTGCCGATGTGGTAAAAAACTATGCAGATTGTGTTCGCAGAGACAGACAGCAAGTCAGTTGAGATGATGAGTGGGCTACCCTTAAGGTACTTTTTGAAGTTTTATACCGGGTACAAGCTAATTGATTGTTTTAAAGTGACCCTGGTGGGTTTTGTGGTGCGAATAAACCAAAACTTGTGCCCTGTACTTGGGTTAGTTGTTATGGAGTAGTTTTGTGATTGACTGTATGCATTTTTGCATCGCCCTTTTCCTATCTCAGAACTATGTCCTGACTGGTTTGCAGATGTTAGATAAATGGCTTCTGCCGATTGAGAGTATATGAGGTATTATTTTATGTTTTGATGCCAAACATGACTTGCAACTGAAGTTCCTTTTGTTTGTTTCCACTTTCTCTATTATAGATATAGTTCTCGTGCATTTCGTCATATGGATTTCATAATTGCCTGGCTATGGAGTGGTAACCTAGGTGTTTGACGAAAGGCTTTCTGCACTTGTTACATGTGCTTTCTTGTTGTTATCATAAATTTATATGTTCTGGGATTGTTGTTCATGGTTCATTTTCGACACATTTGTTGTTTGCATGTAGAATTTCTTGTTACTGCTTGTCAAAGTTGGCCTAATCGTGGTTATTGAAGAAACTGTTTCAGTAATCACTCATTGATTGCTACTGCACTAGATATTTACTCAGGTGGGGATCTTGGGTTGGGAAATATTCTCCAGAGGCACCGCCACTTGGTGCTCGTGGTTCATTCTTTGCCACACATTGAATCCCACTATTCGTAAAATTGCTCCTACAAAAATAAATTCCAAAAGTAGTTTGGAATACTGATCAATTGGAGTGAATTTATAAATTTATAATTTTGGTTGCCAATGTTGATAGACGAATGTGTAATCAAACTGATCAAGTGGAGTGAATTGAGGATTAATAGATACAAAATTGTAACCGTATAATGTTTTCGTTTCCTCTATGAAAACATAGTAATGTTTTCGTTTCCTCTATGAAAACATAGTAGTTTTTGTCTATCTACATAATTACAGCTCTGTTTGTTTTCCTGGACTGGTCTTTTCGTTTTTCACTACTTTTTGAACGAAATTCCCCCTGAAACCCTGGATTCCCTGTGAAGGTAATGGTTGAGTGTCCTTTTCCTTCCTCTGGTTCAAGAGTTGAGGATCTGAGATGGAGTTTTTGCTCAAAGTGACCAGCTTTATCGAACTTATTCAAGAAATATAGCACTTGGCACACTTATTTTAAAAATAGCCTTTCACGTACTCTTAACCTGCGTTATAATCGTAAGCTGTCATGTTGCCGGCTCAGCTCAGTGGCAGCGTGTGTACTTGTATCTATACTCTTATCACGCGGAGGGAAAATGGGTTATATTTCCCTAACCACGCATTGTTAAAATGCGTTTAATAATACGCTTAATCAATAGGTTTGAAGGTTCTGGATGCATTTTGTACTGGTACAGCGCCTTATTTTGCCTAGATTTGGTATTTTGGCCCTTCGTCAAACTTTTGGACTTTCCTCTTAACATTTTGATTTAGCTGAAAGACTTGGAATTTACCCTGAACTCTAACATGGCAGCAATTTCCTTGGTGTATTGGTTTTCACATTATTTGATTTAATTTAGCAGAAAGACTTATAAAATAAATTTACGTGCAACCTTCCGATGAGGGAAGAAAGATAAATAGCCAACATCATATAAAAATTGGGAAGCAACTACAAAGACGAGAGTTATGAAAAACTAGAATGAATACAAATAAGTTCATATCCTCACATGCATAGATGATATCACACTACATTTTACTAAATTTCATTCAATGTTGAAATGATTAGAAATTGCAGGAACATTATATTGGTACTAATTCTGAACTTAGACAGTACATTTTATTAGAAGCCTCAATACTCACAAACATAGATGATATCACATTACATATTTTCCGAACTATGTAATTAAGATGATGATGGTTACCCCACTCCTCCGCATCTTCGTCTGTTGTGACCCCTCTTGCCACATCATGTGTAGGTATGTGGCAGTTGAGACTCAAGCCAATCCATTTCATTTCGCAAGCGATTTACTCTCGGCTGCCCTCGACCCCGAAGACGTTTTTTGTTTGCAAGAACTGTTACCCTAGTGTACGTGGCATGTACGGTACGTCAAATAGTGGCTTGAATGTTAGAGACCCATACATGACAATTGTCGTGTCGAACCAGTATTTGCTGAAGTATTGTGGAGGGTCGAGGCGCATTTTATTGCAAACAACAATCACATGCGAACATGGCATTTTCCATAGCTGAATCTTGTTGCAAGTACAATTAAAACCTTGTGCTCGTTATTTCCTTTGTATGGACTTGTTGGATTCATTGGCGTATGTACCTTGTACAATCCTGCGGCCCGGTCGAATACAATGACCTTGTGTCCTACTTCATTGTCCTTCCATTTATCGTACTTTTTCTTGGCGTATTGGCTAAAATGGTTCCCGTTAGCCTTTGTTTCTATGGATTTGACAAGTCTATCGTCAATATGCTCTATGCACTTGTGGAAGGTAGTTATAACCATTGCCATTATTGGTAAGTGCCGGGCTTCTTTTAGAACCCCATTGAAGCTCTCATAGACATTAGTAGTTTCTATGCTATACCACTATCTCCATTGTATGCCAATGTCCAATTTTTTTTTGCCCGAGGTTTTTAAGTTCGTTGTAGACAATGCCGTTGGCAAATCTTTGTAATTGGTTTACTTTTGCCTTGAACTTGTGTTTTTGTGCTTCCATTGCTGTGAATTTGACTTCTCCCCCTCAATTTTCCCGAATCTTTGATGATAGTTTGCCACCAAGTGGTGGAGGCAAAACGATGACCAACAAATGGTGGTCTCCAATCGTAAGCGTCATCATCGTTTAGGAAAACTAGGTGGCTAGGGCGTCTATTTGAAATGAGACACAACCCTTGTCGATCGACTACAAAATGCCTGATGCATGTGAGAAACTACCTCCCAATTCTCCTTCTCCTCCTTGACAATGGCAAATGCAATTAAGAATACCTGATTCTCAGAGTCTTGACTCATTGCGATCAACATCGTGCCCTTGTACTTTCCTGTTAGGAAGATTCATCAACGAATATTACTGGCTGACAGTGTTTGAAGCCTTCGATTGCAGGTGCGAATGCCCAAAAAAAATTATGAAATGTGGCGGTTCCAAGTATGCCCGATTCTTTCAATATCAAACGTGTCTGCGGACCTGGATTGGATTGTTCGAGGACTTGTAGAAATCTTGGTAGTGTTACAAACTACTCCTCTCGATTCCCCATAAATCTATTGTATAACAATTGGTTTTGTAGCCCACGACTTTGCATCCGATGGCATGTATCCATCTGTTAACTCCTTCACAATTTCTTGTAGGGCTTTGATCTTCGTGCCAGGGGTTTTTGCGACAATTTCGTTGAGTTCATGTGTTATGTACCCTACTGTGACATTAAGGTGCATCGACACCCAAACATGTGTGTGGCCCTGTATATCTCGTGATTTGCCACACGTCAAGATTTCCTTCCAACATGCCTGAAGTCACCAACCGTAGGAGGTTTCATTGTTGGATTTATAGACCAACGCCTTGGGAGACGATTTATCTGTCTTGGCGACGTGGTTTTTGACCATGCAATACCTCTTCATCGCACATTGAAACTCAACCTTTGAAGAGAAGAGCTGTTCGAAAATAAATGTTTCAGGTTAAGAAAACTCAGCACGTATTGCAAAATCATAATTCAATTTTTATGTAACATGTGCTAATGTTCAAGAAACATCACCATGTCCCACGAAGAAATCTGATCACTTGTCCCATCCCACTTGACTTTGGGTCGGCATTGGTGGACTAGGGTCGACAATGTTTGACCATGTGTCCTTTGTGTACATGTATGGCGGTTGGTGCATTTACACTGCATTTTCTTTGTTCACGAGGGCTTCGAAGCCCTCAGATTCCAACCCCTTGAGTGGTAGGGAATAAGCATCCAACCCATCAATAATAGAATATAACCGCGGGCCTGCTGTCAAACCTGTTTTTCCGAATACCTTGCTGTCAAAACTCCGTCGAAATATGTCTGCTGCCAACTCAACTTAACCTTGCCCCCAGCCCTGTCAACCTTATCAATTAGGGCACATCCCAACAACTCCTAGCACAATTCACCCCATCTCTGGTTTGTGCTCTCCACGACCAGTAGACCATACACCAAGCAACACCTCTACATCCTACAAGGTCACAGTCCACTTGCACTTGCATACTCGCCTGTATGCAAGTGGAAAGTGTGAGTCTTCGGGCTCCAACGCTTAAGTAGTGCGGTCGTCAATGCCAAGTCCAAAGTTATGAAGGGAATATCCAAAAGGCGCCCAAAACCGGTCTATCGAATCAAGTCAGCAACTGGTTCGGAGGTGGCAACCTTTTTAAATTTGGTTCGTTCCGGCGAACAACAACCGTCGTGCAATCTATTGGACGATTTCCGTACAAAAGATTGTGTTTTGGCAATAGTTACTAATATTTGTATAATTAAAACAACATATATGTGTTTTTACATTATCTAATAGTAAAAAGTGGTAACTTACATTTTTCGCCCATATAGCATGGGGATCGATGATGTTGTTGAAACCCAATAATCTCCTGTCAATGGCTCCTCCTTAATAACGGCCTCGTGCTCCATAATGTAACCTTTAGTACATAAAAAATCATTGGATTAATAAGGAGGCTTAATACTTCGGGGTATGATACTCAGATGTAAATATCAAACATTGAGGTTTTGTTTTGTTTCGATGCAAAATGATTTTAGGATTGGATATTATTTTACGTTACACTAAATCACTAATGTCATAATTTACCATTTTTAGAGGGTAAAAGGGTTTTGCAAACAATAGCTAATAATGTGGAATTCATACAAAACCAACCCAAAACTAATCAAAGTTCTCCTAAACTAGTCCGAACTTCTAATTTTTTAGAAAATATAACAAGATATTCATATGCACACACTTTATAAATTTACACATACGTATACATATACATATATGTACATACATATATATGAATATGCGCACGTGCGCGCGCACTCACACACACACAGAGAGAGAGAGAGAGAGAGAGAGAGAGAGCTACAATGGTGGTGTTCGGGAGACCACCGATAGAACAACAGTGGTGGTCGGTGGTGGACAACCTGATGGCACAGGGGAGGTGCTCGGTGGTACAAGAAATCGACGGCATGACGGTGGTAGAAGAATGAGGAGGGAGTAGCAGTTGGGTGGAGATTGCGAGTTTTGATCGTTCTGGGGAGGAGAGAGGGTACCAGGTTGCGCATGGGAGGAGAGGCAGATCACGCAGGGGAAGAGAAGAAGGGCTTATGTTTGTTTAAAACCCTAACACATTTTTCGAATGCAATTTAATTTACAAACACATATGAATAATGCGCAATACGCATATAGGCAGTGGCGTATAAGCTGAGCTGGCGTGCCAACATGGCAGTTAATGGTTATAACGCAGGTTAAGAGTGCGTTAAAGGCTATTTTAAAAATAAGTTTGAGAAGTGGTATATTTCTCGAATAAGTTCGAACAAGTTGACACTTTGATCAAAAACTCATCTGAGATCTGTGGTGACTTCACTTTCATTGGAGAGAGTGAGAGAGAACTGATAAAGTATTCCCTCCTTCCCTAAATAATGTGTAGTATTTATTTTGGACTGTCCTTATAAGTGTCCATTTTGAATATTTAGGGTAACTGTTTGCATAATTTTTTTCTGCCCTATTGAAAAGTTAATGAGTGAAAATGAAGTATGATTTTGAAAAGTAGAGATAAGAATTAAAGAAAAGTTGATGTGAAAGATAATTTTGAAAAATAGAGATAAGAATTAAAGAAAAGTTGATGCGAAATGTGTAATGATGATATTTTTTTTAATAAATTACAATTACTAAGCTAAACAATTAAAAAAAAGGAGGGAATAGGAAATTTAATTCGGAGAGAGAGAGATGATGATTGATGAAGTAGGAGTACCAATTAGAGAGAGACAGTGACGCATGGGCTTAAGCTGAAAATGCAGAAAGGCTAAAAGTTAGACCTAATATGGGACCTACTTGTGCACATACCGGCGTCTGGCATCCACTTAAATGTCTCACATAAATGATTCACACAATCTATCATATTATAATTTTTTTTTAGGCGGTCTCGTGAGAAATCAACCTAGTCAAATACCTGAAAGTGCTTGACTTAATGCACCAATTTTCTTTAGAATTCAGGATTCTATATTTTGAATGATAAATTGATACATTGGATTAAAAACTTGCAAGTATCTACATGAGTTGATTATGCTCGGGGCTCGAAAAATATCATAAACGGTGCAGATGACTTATGTGAGACTCGTAAATGTGCCCGCATGCTGATCTGTTCACTCAAGGCCATTGTTAGTTAAAATAGTATTTCAACAGAAATACTGTAGTAGAAAAAGTGGAGTACCTGGAAACATACACAGAATTTACCCAGAAATTGAAAATCAACACCTGGAGTGATCTGGACCATTGATTTTTAAATCTAGGTCAATTTTGTGTATTTTTTCTAGGTATATAATGGTGCTCTATTTGATTTGAAAAATAGTACAGACAGGAGTGGAAGTCAAGTAAATCGGACTTCTTCCATTTAAGTTAAATTATTACTCCATCTGTCCATTTTTAAATGTGTGCTTTGGGAAACGTGTATTTTTTAGGACGTAAAAAAATGTATTTCTACTCAAAATTTTTGAATTTTTTTTGCACCAAGTTAAAGTATTCTTTGAGCACTTTAATTTGGTGTAAACAGAGACATAAAATTGTATAGAAAAATATATTTTTTAGGGGTTTAAAAATGCATGTATTCCCATAGTAAACATTTAAAAAAGGACGGAGGGAGTAATAACTATACATTGACAAGTGCGTGCTTGTCTAAAATTTAAAGTAAGCTTTTTTAAGCTTATCTTTTTGAGCCTCAAATGTGGAAAATATATATTTTTTCTCAAACAGAGCCAAATGCTACTGTGGCACCATTCTGATGATATTTTCGTTTGGAAGTGATATTTCATATTTGGTATGTCGCTTTCCAAGACTAAACACAGCTCAATCATGAAAATGAGAAAATTTTGGGTACAAATAGGGTATAGTCCATGTGCCCTTGCACCATATCCGGACTGTCCAATCAAAGCATGCACGGTTCAGATTGAGGAGAGAGTGTGTCTGAAGAAAGGAGAGAGAGTGCTCAGATCTCAGACATCGGTTGCATTGATTGAATAGCCTAGATATGATGCAAAAGTACCACGTACTACCCTATTTACACCCAAAATTTTCTCCGTGCCCAACCATTGAGAATATTGAGAGCCACACAATGCAAACACATGTATTGCCACCACCACTGTCCTTACAGATTTTCAATTGAATTAACTGTTGGCTCATTCACTTGGCTTTCAGAATTCCTACCATGCTTGCCGCCTTCTCCGATGCTCCCTCATGGTGGTGGGAAAACATCAACAACAACAACAACAAAATCGATCCCGCGCGCCTACTTCTCACTTCCTCCCTCCTCGTTTTCACCCTATCATGGTTCACATGGACGTTACTCATCAAAACATCGAAAAACAAACGCCCACCATTACCACCAGGCCCTCGCGGCCTACCCTTAGTCGGAAACCTCCTGTCTCTAGACCCCGAGCTCCACACCTACTTCACGACCTTGGCTCAGACCTACGGGCCGATCCTTACCCTTTGGCTGGGTAAAAAGCTCACTATCGTGGTCCCCGGCTATAGCGCGTGAGATTCTCAAAGACCACGACGTGGTTTTTGCGAATCGAGATGTCCCCGCCGCTGCGTGGAAATCGACGTATGGCGGTCAGGATTTGGCGTTTAGTCAGTATGGTGCCGAGTGGCGGATGCTGAGGAAGGTTGCCGTGCGTGAAATGCTTAGCAACGCCAGCTTAGACTCGGTTTACTCTCTTCGACGTCAGGAGATTCGGAGGACAATCGGCTATCTACATAGTCAGGCCGGGAGGCAGGTGAATATAGGTGAGCACGGGGCCATTCAATACCGAGTGGTCCTCAAACTCATTTAACCCAAATACGTTTAGTGATGATATGATGAACACATTGCATACAATTTCTGGGTACAATATGATTTATTGCTAATGGATTGGTTAAAAGACATTGAAGAAAAAATAACAGAATCCATCTAGTTTCCAAATCATGGGGGCCTGGGCGGGGGAGGATTGAAGAAAAACCTAACCTTTGGCGATGTTGAAAATATAAATAATAAAGTTACCCCTCTCTCTAACAGCTTAAGCTTTTAAGATGAGTTGATGGTTAACAATATATAGGCAAGACTACTGAAATAGTGCCCATACACCTCCAAGAACCGATTAGCTAAAGGGACGTTTTGGTGCAGAATCAACTCCCAACCACTTGGATATTTGTGAACCAGAACGTAAGGGGTTGAGATATGCCACAAAATCGTGAGGGGCTGCCTGTATAGATTTTTTTCTTATGTCATATATTATGAATTCTGTATTTTATTTTGTAAGGGTATTATAAAGAATTTGTGATCATCATCTGTGACAGTGTTACGGAGACATGTGAAAAGTAAAATTATGCACTCAAGATATCCTCATGCTTCTTCTCACCATGAATTCTCAAGATTCGTCCCCAAACTTTATGATCTATAATTGTAAAAAGGTTACTATTTACACAATTTCATGGGTTCTCCAATAGGTGAACAGATGTTTCTGACGTTGCTAAACGTTATTACAAACATGATGTGGGGAGGCGCCATCACGGGCGGGGACAGGGCGAGCGTGGCAGCAGAGTTCCGGCGAATGGTTGCAGAGATGACCCTCCTTTTAGGGACTCCGAATGTATCCGATTTTTACCCTGGTTTGGCCCGGTTTGATTTGCAAGGAATTGAGAAGAAGATGGAAGGGCTGGTAAAGAGATTGGATGTGATCTTTGATGGGATGATTGAGGAAAGGTTGAAGATTAATGGAGAAGGTGGAACCAGCACAGGGGATGGTGTAAAACAGAGCAAGGATTTCTTGCAATTTCTTTTGCAGCTGAAAGAAGAAGGCGATGCCAAAACTCCTCTAACCATGATCCATGTCAAAGCCTTGCTCATGGTATGTTGCACTCTTCACTCTTGACATGTTTTTGATCCATTAGTTCTTCAAGTTAAATGATTGAAAAAGATTTAAAGATCCACCTCACCGCATATTCGAATACCGACGTTTGTTTGATAGTAATACAACTTAAAAATGCTTGTCCGGAGATTTAAAGTTGTGTACGTAACAGTTACTCACTACTAGCACAATCAATTCAAAAACATTCCAATTTTCCTCAAGTTATTTGTAGGTTTGCAACCTGTTTATTATTGCAATTTGAAGACGCCAAACGTTATTTATACCAGGGAAGTTGACCCAATGTCTTTTTGCACTAAAGGGTTATTTAGCTTTTAGGTAGAGTAATCATAATATCATATGAGGATCACAGGATGGCCTCGTATGTAAGCGACTTCTTTCAAATATCAGATGCTTTAAGTGCTTATTTTTTGAGAGGAAAACTTTCTTTCCAAAGAACAATCCAGCTGAACAAAGTTAAAAAAATTGCTAGGGAGCATCGCAACCGATGGCAGGGAATTAGAACATAACTTGGTAAAATTAGCTAGAAAATGAGCACAAGAAGTCAAGAACGCTCACGATGGCAGGGAATTAGAACAGAACTTCGTAAAATTAGCTAGGAAATGAGCACAAGAATTGACTGAGCGTTTACACCAAACAAAATATGAGTTCGAATTTCGGGCTATGCTCTTTAGCATCTTCTGAAATTATTTGGACTTCCCATTCCATAGGTCTCTCACCATTCACCATTGAGATTGCTTTAAGGCTGTCAGATTCAATGATAAAATTTTGAACCCCACTCGAGACAGCCATACCACACGCCACTCTAATTGCCCAAGCTTCACCGCCAAAGCCGACGGCACCCTTATCCTCCCATCGTTAACTTCCATCACCTTGCTACTGGAGTTCCTGGCTAAAACTCCAATAGTCACATGTCTATCCTATCAAATTCTACAATCTAGAGAGAGAGAGAGAGAGAGAGAGAGAGAGAGAGAGAGAGAGAGAGAGAGAGAGAGAGAGAGAGAGACGTAAACTGAATTCATCTGGTTTTCATTGATTTCAGAGAGAAAGAAACACACCTATTTATACAATCTATTTGACACACTTTGATTGGCTATGAAAGCCTCACACAGATTGCTGACATGGACTGAATAAAACCACCACTAAATACCACTTGTTAACAGACTTAAACACGTGCTTAATCAATCTGAGATAGATTTGAAACCCACTTGAACCAACAGACTAGAACTAAGGGTCCTTAACATATCCTTCGACGAGAAACCCAAAGTGCCATTGAAAGTTGAAGGACATTGACACTTCAAGTTATTACTATCCCCAATCGAGCTGGGAGCTTTAGGTTTCAAATCAGAATCGGCATGCAATGGATAAGTAGTCCCCCTGTAGCCACAAAAGCTGCATTCGAAGCTCTATAGTGGGATGGACTCACACCAGAAAACATGAAGTCATTTCTGCACGTCCATATGGACCAACACACCAACGCAAGGCATGACCCAGAGATACCGCTCTGATGGACACTCCGAATGAGCACCTCAAACCATCCAACTACTGAAGTTACTGACTGGAAATTATCTCTGCCTTTAACACCAGTCCCTTTCCACACATCAACAGACCACTCACACAGAAACAAAATATGTTCAATGGTTTCAATTTCCCGATGACAAAGAGGGCATACAGGGCTCCTAGCATACTTTCTGAAAGAAGCAACCGCATTTTTCAAAACACTCCTTATGAAATTCCTAAACTTAGGATGGCAACCAATAGACCATTACTTTTTCCACTACAACTCCGAAAGATAACAAGAGGAACTCGGTATCAAAGCATTATTAGCACTCAAAAGAGAGAGAGAGAGAGCTAACCTGTAGCATGATTTCACTGAATACATCCCTGTTGAACTATAACACCAAACAGCTACATCTTCACAATTCGACCACGAAACAGGTATTTTTAAAATCTGATTGCCAACATTCACTGGGACACCTGCGTCCCAACTTGGACGCGGATGGAAACGTGCATCATGATATTGGAAATTTATGTCAAGGGTTATGATAAAAATAAAACCCAGTTTGATTTGACCTATAATATTAAAAAAAAAAAAAGGAATTGTAGAGATAAAAATTGGTTTTTATTGTTTCCGAGGTGGAATTTTAATAACACCGAAATATATTTAATGTACATAGTTCTTGTTCTGTATTTGTATCAGTGTTCTTGTCCGTATCTCGCTTCTTATAAGATTCCAGAGTAAGCATTACATCTAGTTGTTTTTGGCACTTTGCTTCTACAATATTACCAAGCAATGTGCAGATGAATTCATTATTGTAATTCGTGCACAGGATATGGTGGTGGGTGGTACCGACACGACGAACAACGCTCTTGAGTTTGCCATGGCGGAGATGATGAATAAACCAGAAGTCATGCAGAGAGTGAAGCAGGAACTAGACATAGTAGTGGGCAAAAATAGCAAACTGGAAGAATCCCACATTCCCAAACTACACTACTTACATGCAGTGATGAAAGAGGCACTGCGTTTGCACCCAATCCTCCCACTCCTTGTCCCTCATTCCCCAAGGGAGACATGTATCATTGGAGGTTACACCATTCCAAAAGGTGCTCGGATTTTAATCAATGTCTGGGCAATCCAAAGGGACCCTTCAGTTTGGGAAAACCCGTTAGAATTCGATCCGGGGAGGTTTTTGAATGGGAAATGGGATTTTAGTGGGCAGGAATTCGCGTATTTCCCGTTTGGGTCGGGGAGAAGGAATTGTGCTGGGATTGCAACGGCTGAGCGGATGTTCATGTTTTTACTTGCTTCAATTCTACATGCTTTTGATTGGAAATTGCCTGAAGGAGAGGAAGTGGATTTATCAGAGAAGTTTGGGATCGTGATGAAGAAGAAGATTCCTCTTGTTGTTATCCCCACCCCGAGGTTATCAGATCCATCACTCTACCAGTAAGCTTCAAATAGTATTATTTGCCAGTTAATAAACCTCATTGGTACGAAGGCTAAATGTGTTCAATTTGTAACCAGACAGTGTTATAATCAGACAGTGTTCAATTTATAACCAGACAGTGTCAATTTGTTCTGTTTATTTAGCATGTCATGCTACCCGTGGTTATGACCAAACATATCCTTAGCTCATTAATTAGAGATAGCTATTGGGCTCGGAGTCCTCCAATGAATTTGGTTACACAATGCCACTCTTACGACCGCTCTATAGACTTGTGGGTGTGATATTGAATGCCATAAGAGACTTATTGAAGTCCTTCCTAACACCAATTGTTTTTAGGAAAGATGGTGGAAAAGTGGTCCCACAAAAGCTATGATACAATATGGATAGATTTTATCATTCCCCAATTGCTACAATTTCCCTTGGGGGGCTGTCATTTGAATTGAATTTTTGCTCATTTACTAATAGCTTTCGTAGTTCCTACTTCCTACCATGCTCCGGAAAACTATTGAGGTTGTGGTGGTAACACATCAACAACAGTGACCCCATGTGCCTACTTCTCACGTCCTCCCTCATTTTATTATTTTCTGTTAACCTTGTTTATATATTAAATTTAACTGTTCATTGTTTCTCTTATCATTCAAGTTGTGGACTACCATTGAGGTTGTGGTTGTAAAGCATAACCATTTGGGACTGTTTTGTAAATCTGTAAAGTAGTGTGTTTCATTTGTAATTCTTTAAGTTGGGTTGTTAGAAGGTTATAATTAACTGTTTGCTAAGGGTATAAGTACCCAGCTCTTCTCTTGTATCTATCACTCGAGAAAAAAGAAACTTCTGAATTTGATTCTTGTTCTGTCCTTCTTGATTCTCTACATTTCGTTAAATTCTCTACATTTCTTTATGGTATCAGATCTTCTGAAAACTCACGCGAGTGTCAATTGATCCTGAGATGATCGAAGAACGTGATAGAGGAATCGATCGTAGAATTAGGGTTTTGAACACAGCCAGTTTCATCTTGAAATTGCTCGTACAGAGTTAGCTAGGGTTTTAAACACTGCCAGTTTCGTCTTGAAATTGATCGTAGTTTCAATTGTAGTTTTCATTTGTTGATTGATATTGAATTTAGATATGGCAGCACGTCGAGTAAATCTGCCTCCATCGCTCGCATTCCTGGTATCAAATCTCAACTCTCTCGTCAATGTCAAACTGGATAATACGAATTATTTGTTATGGAAAACTCAAGTGGAGAATGTAATGAACACTAATAGATTTCTAGGGTATCTTGATGGTATTGTTGAATGTCCGGTCACCCAAATTTGTAACACAAATGGTGAAATGGAGGAGAATCCAGCGTATGCGTTGGAAATTGATTGACTCTCAATTGTTATCTTGTTTTACTTCATCTTTGTCTATGTGTACTTTACCCTATGTGTTAGGGTTACGACATAGTATTCAAGTTTGGGCATCGCTCAACAGTAGGTATAATGCCTTGTCTAGAACTCATATTCAGGAATTGAAAGACAAATTGTATACTCTGAAACAGACCACTACTGTGGAAGAATACATTGATAAGATCAAAGATTACGCTCATAAACTTGAAGCCTCTGGATCTCCTGTAGATGAGGATGACCTAATTTTTCATACGCTTAGGGGATTGTTTAAAACATTTAAAGGATTTCAAGACTGCAGTAAGGACTAGAGGTGGTCAAATTTCTTTTGAAGAATTGGTAACTATGGTCAAAGGTGAAGATGTACAAATGCTTAATGATGATGAGACTTCCTCTACTGTTGAAAATTCCACAGTTCTTGTTGCAAGTTCTAGTACTGCAGTCCTAAATGTTGGAAGTAATCTGTCTACTCCATCTAGTGCACCTCTTCTGCAGTATAATCCTCCATTGATACCTAGTCAACATGGAAACTCTTCATTACAGTTTATGCCACAATCTTCACAGGGCAATTTTCAAGCCTTTCAACCTCCTCAACAACCTTCTAAACAATTGTATCAGCCTAGGGGTTTCTCGAAAGGTAGAGGAGGAAGAGTATATTCAAGAGTTTATCCAAGAGAACTGTGTGGTATTTGTGGAAAAACTAATCACATAACACCCTTTTGTTACTACAGACCACAGTCACAGCTGTTTGATCAGTGGAGAGGACCTTCCTTCAATCAATTTGGATATTCTCATCCACAATTTGTGAATGCACCTAATCATTTTTTTGGTTTTTCTGCACCTAACTAGTTTTCTAGGAATCAGTCTACTGGGTTTCCTGCACAACAACAGTGGTCAAATGCAATACCAACAGGGGCTTTTGGTAACTACACTCAAGCACATGCACATTTCACTGGATATGCAGGGCCTGTTCCTTCTGCTCTATGAGTGGTTTTAACACTTTTCTTGGATCATCTGGCTATAACCTATCTTCTCAACCTGGGGTTTTTAACACACAAGATTGGAATGCAGTAGTGGAGCTACCAACCACATCACCAATAGCATGACAAAGTTGGAGCAGCCTCAACCATCTTCTGTGCAAAGTGGTGTAACAGTCTGAAATGGGTCACAGCTTCAGGTTACTCACACTGGCACATGTCTTCTTCCTACTCCTTTAGCCCATTTCAAGTTGTCTCACATTTTGCATACACCAGACATCACTCACAATCTTTTATCTGTTAATCAATTTTCTAAAGATATCCGAATAATTTAGGCTCCAATCCACTAAGTGGATTATTGGTTTCTTCTGCATCGGGATGGATTATTGGTTTCTTGGTATTTCATAGTTCACGAGACATATCATTCTCGACACATACATCATATAAAAAGTTCAAAAATCAAAAAGCCAAAATATCAGATTAGTGGAATCTCGATGATGGAATCTTGGTGAAGCTCACCAAAGCGTACTCCACTCACGTGCATTAGATACCGCACCACAGGAAATTGATTAATTGGACAAAATTTTACCTAATATGCAATTTTGTTCACCAATATATAATACGATTATGCCCTTAATGCTTAACATATGCTCAAAATAATTAACTAGGATCCCCAACTAGATATTCCAATTTGTAAATGGAAAATTAATGAAGGGTTAATTACAATGAGGTCATGGTTTTGGGGGAGGCTTTATGATAAATCCTCATAATGAAGAAACATTCCTGTTAGGTCACTGTTACATGTTAGTGGACAATTATGTCTATGTTGTTAAAACCAATTAAATTTGCAACTAGCGTACATAACTGTACTAGTTCTTGTTAGTTTATGATAAATCTCAAACAGCTTTTTTTGATAACTCGGTGGTTTAGGCGCTTGCGCGCACCTTGACTAATTCTAGGGTCTATGTCCTCATTGCACACATAGACCGGACAAAAAGCCAATACCCAATGAGAACCATGGGATATTGTGAATGCAGCCCCAAGAAGTTAAGATATATTGAACCCAGGACCTCCTCTTCCCTAAGAGGAGTCCTTACCAACTCATCAACCCCTTGGTCGGGTTGATAAATTTCAAACAGCTTAGCAAGTAATCATCTAAAAAACTCCTTGTCACTTTTGTGTAAAAAAAAAGGGTTAAAAATGTAGCTCAGCTATATCGACATTTTTCGGTTACTTTCAAGCTAAATGTCCATAACAAACTGTCAAACAAAGCAGTGGCGGCTCTAGCAAATTTTAACAGAGTATTCAAGGATTACCATAACTCTACCAGCTCTATTAATTACTTTTCTTTTTTTGCTATGTTATTAACTAGTTATACATATACATATTTTCATAATATATGAAAATATGTGACCAAAGAATACGAAAATACATAAGATGACACAATTAGTTTAGGTGAATTCTATATTTTGAACTAAGCAAAATTATACTGGCACATAAATACATTACTATTATAGAGAATTGTGTAGTGAATAGGTTCACAGGGATGTTTATGGACATATGTTGTTGTTTTATGAGATATGAAGTTGATTGTCAATTAGAGAAAAGCCATAGCAAGATATCAATATCAATAAATATTTTTTTTCTCTCTATTTTCCTAAATTTTGTCATTCAACGTGTGTATTCTATTTTGAGTTAATATATACTACTCCCTCTGTCCCCTTTTAAATGTGTGCTTTGGGAAACGTGTATTTTTTAGAACGTAAAAAAATGTATTTCTACCCAAAAATTTTGAAATTTTTTTGCACCAAATTAAAGTACTCTTTGAGCACTTTAATTTGGTGTAAAGAGAGACATAAAATTGTATAGAAAAATACATTTTTTAAGGGTTTGAAAATGCACGTATTCCTATAGTAGACATTTAAAAAGGGACGGAGGGAGTAATATATTATGTGTGATAGGGACGCAAATGTGCCCATTAGAGGCTTCTAATTTATTATTGTTACGCCCATTTAAAATATTACTTGGAGCTTGATACTTGTTTTTTTCTCGTTTCAGGCTTGAAGAGCAACTGGTTGGCACTCAAAGCTAAATTGAGAAGTTAAGGGTGTTGATTGAATTAATTCAGAGGAAATTGGATTTGCACGGAGATTTTGAGGGCAGCTCTTAGTGGGGCATAATTTACTTAGGTAGACTAAATTCAAAAGGAATTGTCAGTCCATGCCGGCGGCTGGGAGCAACCAATCCATGATCGGCTAATCGCTTTGATTGGAGTAACGAGGAAACTTTCTTCGAGTAATGTAATAATTTAATTTTTAAGATTTTTATTCAACAATAATTGTATGACTTGGGATGATTCATATTTTTATCGAAGAGCATATTTTTTTCCTATTTATCGTTGTGTTTGTATTCCGGATATCAAACAATAGTTTTCATTGTCTCAGGATAGTCTCTAAAATAGGTAATATGACGTTAGACGGGTCATGCCGCCCGTTAAATCCGGTGAGACAACCCGCGCTATGTTGAGATAGACTTTACGGTGCATGAATCCTGTGAATCCTCTTGACGATTATCGATAGGGATTGCAAACTCTAGCGATAATCCTATTTTCTATGTTGAATAATTACCTTGGATTTTATTCGATTATATTGCAGGGGAAGGTGGAATCGAAGCCCTAGTCCTATCTCAGCTCTCCTGCTTTCAAAACTTTAATCGCTTTCTAGTTAATTTTAGGTTAATCAATTCAAAACCAAACTTCCATTTTATTTTCGGATTAAATTAGAAATCAATTGAAATTGCAGCAACTTACCTTTTTACTCTCTGTGGACGATCTCAGACTTTAACAGCTGTTCTTCGGAATAAAAGTTAATTCCTTGTTTTACAAGTTATATTTTTTATAAGAAAATGACATGCAATGTGTTTAATTATGGATCGGTAGGTATCCCTTCATAATATAGGACTAAGTGAAAAAAAAAAAAACGAGAATAAAAAACCTACTTGTAAGTTGTAACATGGCCTCGTTTGTTTGATCGGAGATAAATAGATGGGATATGAAATCCCTTGGGATATGGGTGGGATATGAAATCCCTGGGATATTGCTCACGATATCAATGGATGGAGAAAATCCATATCCGGTGTTTGTGTTCGACGGGATATAAGCAGTAGAAAGCATTTTTTTGCATTAAAATGAGGAAATCCCATCCAAATCCCACCCCCCATGGGATTTTATCCACCGTATGGATTGGGATAAAACTTGACCCAGGATATGATATTCCATCCACATTTAGGAAAACAAACACCGGATTTTGGGTCCCACGGGATTTGATATCCTATCCCACCCTCCAAATCCCCCCAAACAGAAAATAAAAAACTTTAGGATGTTCAATAGTTGACCATATGTGGGGAAGCTATAGAATAGCCTATAGGCTTTAATTGGGTTGTTCACATGGATTTGATTGATTTGTGAAATTTTTTTGAGCTTGGTGTTCATATATTTTTAGGTTTGGTGTTCAAATATTTTTAAGTTAGGTGTTCTTTTTTTTTTTTTCCCAATCGATAGAAGCGGTCAATTATATACCACGTACATATAAAAGAAAGAAAGAAAAAGGCCCCATAAGCAGGCGGGGAGATTCGAACTCCGACCTCCTAGTGAGATACAAAGGCTCTGGCCAGCTGAGCTAGCTCCGACTTCCTAGTGAGATACAAAGGCCCTGACCAACTGAGCTAGCCCCAATTGGTTAAGTTAGGTGTTCATGAAGGGCTAATCTAATACAAAATGATAAATATTATGTGTATTTTTAAATTTTTTTTTTAGGTGTTCAAGTGACCACCTTAGGGTGGAGGTGGAGCTAGGCCTGTTAAAGGACCAAATTGGATCCGGATCCAATAGAACTTGAAACCAAGCCCGATCCGATGTCGACAAATTTGATAAGGGCAATTTGGATCCGGGTTCAGAATTTTGGATATTGGATATGAATCTAGTTGGGGGTGGTGCAGACTTTTAGGAGAGTAAAAGGTAGCATATCAGACCCAAAATCAAGACAATAACAACAAGATCTGGATCGTAATCGAATTGGATTCGGATTATCGGATCATAAATATCAGATCCGGGTTTGAATTTTTCGGATCAGATCCAGATCCAATTCGGTCCATTGAACCTAGGTGGAGCTAGGATTGCAAATGAGCCGAGCCGAGCCGAGCTTCACTGTGTTCAAGCTTGTTTATTCCAAGACTTGACGCGAGCTCGAACTTGTTGATGAGCCTTAAAGAGCTAACGAAAAAATATTTATATATACTCACATAGGCTTAAGACAACAAAGAATATTTTACTTGTCCATGTATATCTGTTTTATGTCTATATATATACTCAATAGGAAAATAATCCAATTTATAAATGATAGTGAAATTTAATAAGTTTTTGAAAAGATAGTGCATTAAGATAAGTATAAAATTTGAATAAGAAGTTATATTATTTTATTTCTCAGAAGGTAAACGAGTCTTATTGAGCTGAGCCAAGCCGTGTTCAGGTTTGTTTGTTAAGATTTTTAACGAACTCGAGCCTCGTCCCATCTCGTCTCAATAAAAACCTAATAAACCGTCTTTTTAAGCATAATTGAATTGAACTCACGAACGACTTTATTCATTTTGCAGCCACACGTGGAGTCGCCCTAAACGGAAGCATAGAAATACTGATTTGGGTGGAGAAGTGTCATTTCATTTTCCAAGTAGTACTTAATTACTTCGTGGAAAACTGGACCACGAAATCACCTAGGGATAGGAGAGATTTGGATAGCCACACAATACAAATAAATATCCCAATATTTCGACCACTTTCCTTGAAGGAGGTTGTTCATTTGAATCGACTGATTCAATAAAATTGCTCTCTTTAGTTCTTGCAATATGCTCCGAATGCTAGTTACCTCATCGTGGTGGCAAGACATCAACAACAACAATCACATACTCCTACTTCTCACTTCCTCCCTTCTTGTTTTCGTCCTATCGTGGTTCACATGGATATTCCTGATCAAAAAATCGAAGAACAAACGCCCACCGCTACCACCAGGCCCATATGGCCTACCCATTATCGGAAGCCTCCTCTCTCTAGACCGCGAGCTGCACTCCTACTTCACCACCCTGGCTCGGACCTATGGTTCAATCTTCACCATCTGGCTCGGTAGAAAGCTCACTCTTGTAGTCACGTCCCCGGCTATAGCGCGTGAGATGTTAAAAGACAACGATGTCGTCTTCGCTAATCACGATGTGACAATCGCCGGGATACTATCTTCCTATGGCGGTCGCGACATTGTTTGGACCCCGTATGGCGCTGAGTGGCGGATGCTGAGGAAGGTGCTCGTGCGTGAGATGCTCAGTAACACGTCGTTGGACTCTGTGTACTCTCTCCGGCGTCAGGAGATTCGGAAGACAATCGGGTTATTATATAGTCAAGGCGAAACTCCAGTAAACTTAGGTAAGTATGGAGCACAGTCAGCGTTGTATTCCATATGATTCCTGTACCACACATTTGAGTGAGGAGAAATTTTTTTAACGGATGGGGTGTAAACAGCCCCTTTACAGAAAAACCGGGGGGGGGGGGGGGCACCGACACCTAATCGAAATCATATGGACCGGTCATCTACAATCCGCATGTACAAAAAATCAGTTTGACCCGGTATCGATAGGTATGTAAAAAATTGAATTTTGTTGCAAAAAAAAAAAAAGGCCCGGATCATTTCAGAAGCTAGGCCAAGCTGATTTTTTGCATATGCGTACTGCTCTGCGGATCCTACAAAATGACTGATTTAGATGATTGCGATGAAGTATCGGTGGGCCTCAAAGGGATTTTCTGCAGAGAAGCTATTTACACCCATCTGTTAAAAAGACAATCTCGTGAGTGAGAAGGTTAAATTAGTTTATGACTTACATGATGACATGTGTTAAAAATAAAATGTGGGTTTTACTAAACTCTTCTTCAAGTTTAACTGGGATGTCCCAACTCCAAGTTTTTTTGTTTTATCAGCAATTCCAAATTACCACTTGCGTGTTGATTGAATAGAACTGAAATTCACAAGGGTTGAGACATGCCTAATGTAATATTCCTTCTTTGTTTTTTTTGGTGCTATAAATATAATCCGTCTTTACAATTAATGACACCATTATTATTGAAAAAAAAGAAAATCGTGGATTTTCCATTAGGCGAACTCATGTTTCTGACGGCACTCAACGTTGTCACAAACATGGTGTGGGGCGGCGACGTAACATCCAGGGACATGGGCACCGGGAGCACGGAGAGCGTGGCAGCAGCAGAGTTCCGGCGTATGATTGTAGAGATGACCAACCTTTTGGGCACTCTGAACATATCCGATATGTACCCGAGTTTGGCCTGGTTTGACTTGCAAGGAATCGCGAGGAAGGTGAAACGGTTGGCAAAGCAGTTGGATGTGATGTTTGACGGGATTATTGATCAACGGTTGAAGATTAATGAACAAAATGGGACCGGAGGAAGAGGGGATGGAGGAAAAGCCTGTAAGGACTTTTTGCAGTTTTTGTTGCAGCTAAAAGATGAAGGGGATCCCAAAACTCCTCTAACCATGAACCATGTCAAAGCCTTGTTCTTGGTATGTTGCACTATTCTCTCTTGACATATTTTTCATTAAATATTTTTACTTCTAACATTCATAATACACAAATTGAGGTAAAATAAAAAAATCTATCCATCACTTTTGTTTGGTCATTATTTTACATCACATCATATTTTATATCACAGCATTCAAATTTTATTTTATAGAAAAATAGAGGGATATTAGCTGGAATATCAATAATTCCTGAGTATTTTTGTACTCTCTCAGGAGTTATATTGCAACAAATATATGAAGTCAAATGCATATAAATTACGGTAGATGATCCCCTACGAGGCTTTGCTTCGGGTTTTTTTTAATTTAATCGGCAGAATGAATTTTATTAATCTTTGAAAATAAATTACAAAGATTAAAGGGAACCTAAGCAAACGACATCACAATGGTGAAACCTAAGCATTGCTTCAGTTACGAATTGGGAGATATAGATCTTACATGACGGGGTGACACGACCATGAGATATGACAAAAGTTAAAGTAATGGAACCGGAACCGGGGGTCTCATGTGCGTGCTGTGCGGCACATACGGGGTCCTCCCGAGGTCCTGTTGTTTGATTCGAACCACTCATTTTGTTCGTCTCGTTGAGTACATAGTACACAAACAAATTCATGGCGCTGCGCAGGCATCGTTCCGATGATCGGAGACGTCCACCGCATAGAGCTCGTCGAGTACTACAGCTGTAACAAAAATCAACTCGATCGGATATCGTTACGTATCTCATCGGAACACATATAATTTGAAAAGAATGGATTTAGTAGTTTTGATCCAGTGTGTCAGATCCATTAGGATTCCTATGTTTTCAAGTTATATGTGTTTCGATTACAAGTTATATGTGTTTCGATTATGCACTAAATGATATCTGATAGAGTTGATTTTTGGCACACTTGTAGTATTAACCGAGGTCTACGCGGTGGATGTCTCCGATCGTCAGAATGATGCCGGCATGACGCTTGCAATGGCCGCATGGTACGCTATGCAGCAAGCCCCGGCTAAAGTAATTAATATGATGTTGGTACAATTCGGATATGTTAAATTAAAATATGTAGTAATATAAAATATGAACAAAAAGCGATATTATTGTCTAAGTAAAACATTTTTAGCGTTAATATTTTATTTGCACTCCTCCACCCTATGATCTATTTATATTGGCAAAATGCAGATTATATGGCTATGATTCAGGATTTTGACACTCCACGTCCCTATAATTTTAATAATGAATAGTCAACACCTAGTGATTCTGGACACTTAATTTGCACTTAACCTTCCTAACGTCTTGAATTCCGTCCAATTTGTTGCCAATTGGGTCACACACGCCCATTTGAACACTCTATTTTTTACTTTGTCGCTTTTAGCCATATCTTAGTATGTTATGGCTAAGTGACTTTTCGTGAGGAGAATTGTGCGAGCGACAACAGGCAAGAATTCATTGGGATTATTAGATAAATTTTGAAGTAATACATGTGACACAATCCTAACACGTCCCATAGATACTTTTTCCCTAATTGAAAAACAAAGATTGCTATTCCATAAAATGTTTTCTTATTTTTCATAATGTTATGAAATATCTTCCCAATCATTTTTTAGGTTACCTCTGTCTATATTTGCATCTAGGTCATTATTCAAAGTAATATCCATATCAATACTTAACAAATTACCATTTAATCCTCACATGATTTGTGCCTTTACAGTGTGAAAGAAAGGTTAAAAAATAGTAACCGTAAATTGTTTGCGATATGTATGCGTATATATAGAGATGTATTGCATAATATCCATATCAATAAAAGGCCACATATTAGACCTATCTATATTAAAAAAATTGTTTATACCATGCCTATCCTTATGACGTATGAGTTTAGAAATTAAGCAAAAATTATGATATCGTACCAAATTCCATCCTTTTGCGTACACGGATTTTCAGAAGAAAAAAAATAAAAGGGAAAGTTTTCTTTAGGCATTTAGACGTTATCATTCCGAATCAAGTTTCATTCCTATGTGTGTACTCTAGTCGTAGTCGTATCTCTGCTCCAATCCAAATGTTTGAGATTCTTATTTGGTGGACGGATACTTCACTCAAATGAGATTTCTCTTTTTTATTAATTTTCATGTCACTAATTATCTCTTTAGGATATATAACATACATTTATGCAACTCTATTGCTCCAAGATTTCTAACAAAAATTGATTGTTATTTGGGAAGTTATGAATGGATGAATGAAGAGTAAACTTTATTGCATAAGTGAATGGGAATTACGCGCCACTAATTAATGCAAATTAGCAATACAAAGTTGAAGTCAGTTGAAGTTAGAGGTTCCTCTCAACTTACTATATATAGTATATTCCACTATATATGATTAGTTATGGAGAACCTTTTCCACAATTTTTTCTGGCATCACAATGTACTTTGGAACATGAGTTGCCAGTTCTAAATTTAGTTTGTGAAAGAATGAAAACACCGGGCTATTAACTATTCTATGATAGTTGCTACATAACTTGCATACATAAAGATGTTAATCTAAGTAAACTTTTGTACTTCTATACTTTTGCGTTTTTCTGCAATTACATCAATCATAAAAAAAATTATGACGCGTTTTTCTCTGGGGTGTTTGATTTCAATTATTTTGTAAAGAAGTCACACATGTAGATTATGATTTAATAACCGAATCAATCACCATGAAAAATTAGAGTCAAGAGGAACTAATAGGAAATATAATTGTTATACTCTTTTGATCTAAGTGATCGAATAAAAGTACACTTTGTGGTAGAAAGTATAATTTTTTAATTAATCAAAAAAAGGGAAAACACATCATTTTATTTCATGTCTATGTGTACACGGGTTCTTGCTTGGTTGGTATTTGAGAATAGTTTTACGGGACCTTTACAACCTTTACATTTTGAAATTAATCATTTAGATGCATGGTTGAATCCATGGACAGGATATGATCATAGGTGGGACAGACACGACAAACAACACACTCGAGTTTGCAATGGCTGAAATCATAAACAAACCAGAAGTGATGCAAAGAGTCGAGCAAGAATTAGACGCGGTAGTTGGAAAAAGTATGACATTGGAAGAATCTCACATCCCCAAACTGCCCTATCTATATGCAGTAATGAAAGAGACTTTGCGTTTGCACCCGATCCTCCCTTTGATTGGCCGTCACTACACTAGTGAAACATGTATTATTGGAGGCTACACAATTCCAAAGGATGCCCGGATCCTAATCAATGTTTGGGCAATGCAAAGGGACCCTTCGGTTTGGAAAAACCCGTTAGAATTTGATCCGGAGAGGTTTTTGGATGGCAAATGGGATTACAGTGGTAAGGAATTTGAGTATTTCCCGTTTGGCTCCGGGAGGAGAAATTGTGCTGGGACTGCAATGGCCCAGAGGATGTTCATGTTTATGCTTGGTTCGCTTTTGCATGCTTTTGACTGGAAATTGCCTGAAGGAGAGATGTTGGATTTGTCTGAGAAGTTCGGGTTCCTGTTGAAGAAGAAGACACCGCTTGTTGTTATCCCTACCCCAAGGTTATCAGATCCAACACTCTATCAGTAAGTTTCACATATTTGCTAGTTAAGTCGCGGTGTTATGTGGATAAATATTGCTGTCAAATTGTAACTACACAGTGTGCTGTTATCGAACATATTTATGTTCTATGTTAATGAAATTTAGCAGACCTTACAATGAATTTAGTCCATTTATTCTTGTGCTGTTAATTCACTGTGGAAAGAATGGAAACGTTCTGGTAAGGGAACTTCTGAAGAACTCTGTTTTTCGTGTTTTACGCTTGTCAATAGACACAATGCTTGGTAGCTTTTTTTAGTTTCAATTACTTCATACTTATTTTCTTGTCTCTGTGTAGCATTTGGTACTTCTACCACTTTCGAATTTCAGCTGAGTACGCAATTCCTACTTTGACAACATCTTATTTTTCGAATTGTTTTTAGGGAACTTTTCTATTGTTATTTTCTCTCCATATGTTTGATCCTTTTGGTAAGGCCAAAATCAAAAGAAAAAACCGTATAGTTAACTAGTCATTCTACGGCCTCTTTTCTACGAAGATGGTCCAGAGTATTCTATTTTAGGATGTTGCAGTTGGATTGCTCTTTTTAAAGCCTTGTCAAAAAAGTAAAGCAACATTTGTTCTTTTTCTCTTACCTTTTCTTACCCTAAATAAGGTAGGATATCAAGAAATGTTCAGGGAGAAATTGATAAGTAACAGAAGTACAATGTATATACTCTCTCCATCCCAAGGGAGAAATTGAAAAGTAACAAAAGTACAATGTAATATACTCCACTATGAAACTACGTGCAATTTTTAAACTAAAAAATAATATATTTATCGAAATAATTTTTAAATTTTTTTTGCACCGTATAAAAGTTCTCAATGAGATCTATCAAACAAGATCCATAATAGATATTTTTTGAGATTCACATTAAAAGATATAAGCCGTTGAAAATGGCACGCAGTCCCAAGATAGACTATCATTTTGGGATGGAGGAAGTGTGGTCCTTTAAATACTTGATTTCCCAATGAGGGCCAAACGAATTGGGACAGAGGGAATATTAGTTTTCTTTCATTTCGTACTAAAAAGTTGGGGTGCACACCAGCTCGGTAGCCCGCCCAGTCCAGTCCAATGATTTTAGGGCTTGGGGATAAATATTTAGGCACATAAGGCCGGACTGGGTTGAGATTTTAATCCCGTTTACTAAATGGGCTGGGTTTGGGAAATTCCTTTGAGGCCCAACCTAGCCTTATTTAAATACTCCATCCGTCCCAATTTGCTTGCCCCTTTTGGGGAAGTGAGTTTTTAAGTAGTGTGAAAACTTTGTATTGTCTTTTCTGTTTTGTCCCTAAGTGAGTCGAAATTACTGTGGCCAATTTTGTGGGGCTAATTTTTTATATGAAACTCAAAACATATGCAATATGAATTTTGTTTGATAGGTATCAATTAGTTTTATTATACAAAGTTTTCAAAAAATTATAAGAACCGTTATAAAATAAAATATAATGGACAAGCCAATTGAGATGAGAAAAACACTTTTAAAGGGTAAAATTGGAAAGTGACCATGTTTTGATGGATGTTTTTAGAAATTGGACAAATATTTTGGGATATCCCAAAATGGAAAGAAGGACTAGCAATTTGGGATGAAGGGAGTAATATTTTATTTTAATACTATACATAAAGATGGATGGATGTTGGAGAGTTCCATCTTTTTGAGTACTTTAATTACACTTTAATTTGTAGGTCTGTTTCTCATATTTTTGTATGAACTTAGAATTTTTATTTATGGTTTTGAATTGTAATTGTGATCATTATGGTTGATTAATTTATCTTTGTGATACCATGCTTTAGAAAAATAAATGGCTTGTTGGGCGGGCTTGGAAAATTTAAATTTTATTTGAGTTGGGTTTGGGCATATTAAATAAAGTCTGATTATAGATTGGCTGGATTTAGGACTGCACGAATGTCGTTATTATCTAGTATAAGCCCGACCCGAACTTCACAAGCTTTAGAAAGCTTTAGAAAGTGGAGTATAGTTTTCTACTAGGAGGCTATAATAACGGGAGGAGGAACTATACTTTTAAATTTGTCTCACCTCACTTGTAACAATATGAGATATTGTTATATACTTTGAACAAGATATTCTGGAGCCAACAATGAGAGAACAAGTCCAAAGCTACATTTCAACTACCAAGTAGCTTCTTAATTATGCCAATTGATTTTACGTTTGAAGTGAAAATTCTAATTGCAAATCACCAGGCAGCAATGGCTTCTCCATATCTTTTAAGGCCCCTTCTATTATTTCTCAAGCTTCAAATTCAAAGTGTCATTGGATCGATGTAAACAGAGTTTAACACTTCATCAAACCATAAATCTTAGAACACGCGAACAAATTGTACCTGATCTCAACTTATACATAAGCTACAACAACAACAACATTAATTATGCAGCACCCGTTAACCAGGTCATATGGCCAAGCCAAAGTAATGATGCTACAAAACCATTATTACATCCCCATGATTTAGTGAATTCGTGCTCTAGATAGTTACTTTCGATTTCTCACGTAGAGTTGTTTAGATTCATTCGATTCAATGACTAAATCAAACGGAACCGATTCAATGAAGCTACTCTTGTTTGTGTTCCCGAAATCTAACAGGGGATATATTAGGTCAAGTTAATTGGCGATGGTATGGGAAGGGGATGATGAGGGAGCAGTTTGAGGGCGGTGAGGTAGAAGGGAGTAGTTTTGGCCGGAATTCGCTTGTGGGGAAATATTCTGGTGTGTTGTTGGTTACTGAGTTTGTAATAGCTAGGGATCATGATGAATCAAGGTGAACGTGACTTCATTTTAACAGTGGTATACAGAGATTGAGGGCAAAGATTAGGGACAGAAGAATCAAGCCCCGGTAATACTGATTTGGTTGGGAAAATGCGTTGGTATGTCATTTTCCAAGTACTAAACTACTGTATTATGATATCACGATTGGCGAGACTAAGAGAAACACATGATAGGAATATCAAATATCATTGTCGAGTGGGTACGGTGTCAATCTGATTGGGATGTTATTCTTTCATTGTGATGCCGTCTTTAATTATCTCATAACTGTAATCCTTGTAATGTTTTTTACTCTGGTTATTAATAAATATTGACATCACTTAAGATGTGGGCTTGTCGTTTGAATTGAACTTTTCTCATTCACTATTAGTGAATTACGGTATTTTCTCAGTTTCTACCAAATGCTGCGAATGCTGGCAACCTTGTCCATCGATGCTCCCTCGTGGTGGTGGCAATACATCAACAATAACAACAATGATCTACTTTTCACTTCTTCCCTCCTTGTTTTCATCCTATCGTTGTTCACGTGGATGTTATTGATCAAAATTTCGAAAAATAAACACCCACCTATACCTCCAGGCCCACTTGGCCTACCCCTTGTCGGAAACCTCCTATCTCTTGAGCCCGAGCTCCACGCCTACTTCACCACCCTGGCTCAGACCTATGGTTCGATCTTCACCCTCTGGCTCGGTAAAAAGTGCACTCTTGTGGTCACCTCCCCGGCTATTGCGCGGGAGATACTAAAAGACAATGATGTCATCTTCGCCAATCGCGATGTCTCGATTGCTGCGGCACTATCGTCGTACGGCGGTCGAGACACGGTGTGGAGCCCGTACGGCACTGAGTGGTGGATCCTTAGGAAGGTGCTTGTGCGTGAAATGCTCAGCAAAACGATGTTGGATGCGATGTATTCTCTCCGGCGTCAGGAGATTCGGAAGGCAGTCCAGTATCTACATAGTCAAGTCGGAACCCCAGTGAACATAGGTGAGCATGGAAGTGGTCCTCGAACACACTTTTCCCAAATAGTATTCACTCAATATTGCCCATGTATATAAGAAGTTATACTCTTGGAGCATTGATCTACATTTTACAATCCACGCCTCTAACTATGTGAGATCGACACACCCTTGCGACAGAAAGGGAAATGCTCCTAGTGCTTAGCCATACATCTACGCAATAAACCCGAAACGGGATGATGTGCGGCTCTGGTGTGCAGCATCCGAGTCGTGGGATGTATTTTCAACGGTTCTGATTTCATCTCGGCATTTTGCAGATCCGAATCGTCCATTACCAAGATGAAATTTGAGCCGTTAATTGCCGAGAATGACGGCTCGAATGCGCACACCAGAGTTGCACACCAGCACCCCGGGTCAAGAGACCATATTTGCCCATGTAAATTGATTTGTCATTTGATTGAAAGTTTACCTGTAGAATTCAAATTAACTGGCGTGGCCCCAACTCTGAACCCCTTGTGTATTTTAACTGAAACTTGAATGCATAAGGGTCGAGACATGCATGCCCGAGGGCCACTGATAGGTAATCCCTCTTTACAAAACCACTACTATTGAAAAAAGCTTCATGGATTCTCCAATAGGTGAGCTGATGTTTCAGACGGCGCTGAACGTTGTTACGAACATGTTGTGGGGCGGCGCTGTCACGGATGGGGACAAGGCGAGTATGGCGGCAGAGTTCCGGCCCATAGTTATAGAGATGATTCAACTTTTGGGGACACCGAATATATCCGATTTGTACCCGGGTTTGGCCTGGTTTGACTTGAAAGGAATCGGGAAGAAGATGAAAGGTTTGGCGAAGCGGTTGGATGCGATCTTCGACAGGATAATCGAACAACGGCTGAAAATGAATGAACAAAGTGGGACCAGAGAAGCCAATACGGACTTTTTGCAATTTTTGCTGCAGCTAAAAGATGAGGGGGATCCCAAAACTCCTCTAACCATGATCCATATCAAAGCCTTGCTCATGGTATGTTGCTCTTGACCATTCTATGTCAAAAAGTATTGGGAATTTTACATCACAGCCTACAAAAAGAGGTACTAATTAATTACGACTTAGCTTGATCTTAATTGAATGGACTAAAATTTCCTGACTAGTTTTTGTTGGCTCCGAGAGTTATATCTACGTATGTATGGAATTAGGTAAAACATGTTAGGAAACGGATCCCCTAGACCCTGTGATGATGCGTACAGATTATACACCGTTAAACTATTAAAACCCTACATGGCGGAATTAGGGTTACCTCTCCTCCGTAGACACGAGCGCACGGTGGAACA
>JAXBDA010000403.1:0-88479 GCA_036023075.1 Gaultheria prostrata | reverse complement strand
TAGGTATATTCTTCTCTCTTTCTTGATTATCATCTTCTTGTTGTTTTTTCCCCTTTCTTCCACTTGGTATTGACTTGACATTTTTTTCCTTCTTAGGGGATTCAACAGTGTTGGCATTACTACCAGAGATTTCAGGAGTAAGTTCAGTAATAGTTATTCCCTGATTAACTTCATTAACATGTACCTCAGGAGTAAATCCTGGAAGAGTGAGTCGAAGCAAAGGATTTACTGCAGGAGGGGAATCAGGAAATTCTACGATTGGCTCTTGCACCGCAATTGGTTCTACGTTTAGTGGTTCTTCAAACTGTACTCTTGGACCACTCATTTTTCCTGCGAAAATGAATGAAGATATAGCGATGTCTTAGCAAAAATAAACCAAGAGATAAGAATATCTTACAAAATGTTACCCCAAGACAGTCACTTTTGTGCATAAAAGAGAGAGATAAAAATATCTCTGCCAACTATTGTCAGTTCTGTACAAAGATAATAGAGCAGATAACAGTATCTCAATCATAAAAAGTGTTCATCCAAACAACAAACAAGACAACCAAATGAGATAAGAGTATCTAACCAGTGTTTATACATACAACATACAAAACGAAGGGATAGCACAAACAATCTCACGAGAAGCATTCCAAGACATAATTGCATGCATATATTACAGAGAAAATTACGGTTCAAAAGAAGAGAGAGATAATAGAAGAGATAACAGTATCTCAACCAATAAAAAGTGTGTATACAAACAAGACGAAGAGATAGCGCTATCTCACGAGAAACATTGCAAGACAAAAAGTCAACATTCTGCATGGCGACAACGACGAAGTGGACGCCGACGTTGAGCACGAAAACTACAACAACAACGACGATGGTCTAGGGCTCCGATGAACATAAAACAAATTCTCACCGATAAACAGTGCTTATACCATCAAAACGGAGAAATATCGATATTTTCACCAGAAACGTTGATAATGTTGCAAAATATTGAACAAATTAACACTACAGTGATGATTAGAACTTACCAACAGTGATTCAACTTATTTCAGCGACAAGAAAGTTGTCAGCGACGACGAAAATGTGAATCGCAACGACGACGAAGTGGACGCCGGCGTCGAGCACTAAACTGCAACGACGAGAGTGGTTTAGGGCTTCGATCAAAGAAATCGCTTCTCCGTCCTTCGCTCGCTCGCTCTTTTGAAAAATTGAACTGAATTGCGTTTGAAAAATGTGGGGGTATTTTTGGAACGCGGGTGTAAAGAGGATTGGAGAACTTACTTGTCTTTTCTATGGACTAATTGCGGCAGAAACCCTGTAGTTAGTCCTTATCAACAAGGCGCCCATAACTAAAAACAAAAAGTTTACAAATTTCTGGACACCTCCAGGACCGTTCTCCACCACATATTGTCGTGGAGTCCGTAAACTTTTTTCTTTGCCTCATCACAGTTTGCAGTGAAAAACAAGAATGATGGGGATGTGGTGAGGGGTCTTGAAACTGAATATGGAACGGTCACTTCTCATTGTTCTCAATACTGCAAGGTCGGATTTGGCAACAAATATTCTTCTATGTTGTGGTTACCATATTTAATTAAACATATTTGTGTAGATAATATGTCTGGACAAACTTGGTACGATGAATGATTTGAATTATCAAGTGAGCTCCAATGAGCTCTATGGGGCTACAATTCCTCAAATTGAACCTTCCTTCAATTTGATTGAACCACTGAGCAGATATTCCCTTTCCCTGAGCTCTTCACATGCATGCTGAAGCAACCGCGTTAGCACCGCTCTGTACCTTTGAGTCCAGAACAGTACTCCGACGATCAAGTCAATACTTAAACGAGAAGAAGAAGTAGGAAACTTAGATCTAGGGTTTAGGGTGGGATTGTGTGTACCTTTCTTTAGGTCGAACATTACCTTTTATAGGAAGTGAGTGACTTGCTTTCCAAGTACCATCGTGAGAGTCACGCGTGGTAACCGCTCGGCTGACGTCATGGTGACCTACGCAGTCGAGTGGGTTACATGCACATGCCTCCAATGACGTGGTGACGCGTGTCACAAATTGCTTGGCTATCGCCATTGTCATGATTGCAAATGGTTTCCAGCACATGGGTTGTTACTCATGCATGCGTTGTCCATGCTGAGCCCGAAGCGTATTCCCTTCGGTCATATCACCTTTCGATTATAGTACCATGGGTGCCGCACCTAGCTAACTTAGGCACTAGAGCATGCTCTCATCCGAGGGATGCCATACTCTTCCTTTCGGTCCACCCCGGCACACAAGGGTTTATAAGCGGCCTTCCGTCAAAGTGACTGTCCGGTCCTTCCATTGGTGACCTCTCGGTCAGGTGACGTGGAGGTGTCTAGACTCTTTTCAATTGGCACGTTGGGTCTGGGGTGACGGTCCGGTTATGTTGAGCCCCTACAAGCTCACTCTCATTCTGCCAACGTAATTCAAGTTGGGATTTTTTTTTTTTAATGAAACATGTTACTGTGTAAAACTTAAATCAAAGTACGAGCTCTAGTGAATTCTTCCATGAAGCATCATCACACAACGCTTGCCCAATTCAAAGAGGCATCATAAACCTAAGCTACATAGCAGCAAAGGCAAACTAGCTAACAAATGGTGCAATCAGAGGGTCCCTCAGAGCAAACGAAAGGTCTCACCCGTGGCTCTTCATATCTGGTCAGATAGGTTAATGGTGCGGCTGTATCCCCCATGATGTGAGTATTATGGCAGAATTCATTAGGGCAGTTTCTTGCAGGGGCATCTCAACGATCATCACTTTGTTTACATATTGACGCATCCCGAATTTGTTCCAACACCAGAAATTCATTTTTTAACATGCCACTCCTGAAACTCAGTTCTTGTGTGTGAGAAAGACATATGTAGTTCGTTTGCTAAGGCAGTCATCGATGGTGTTCCGATGGCTTGTGGTTTTTTCGTTTTATCCTGGAAGATGTAAGGGTGCTCACGGTCCGGATTGGCATGAATCCAATCCTAATCCGCGAGTCACGGTTTTTTGAAATAAAATGTCCGATCCAAAAGTATTACGGTTCGGTTCCATATCCGATCCGCGAGTCACGGATCGGTACCGGATTTGTCCACGGATTTTCTACTTATTCTAAAAAAAAATCATCGACTCATTCAAAAACTCAAACTCAACATTGAAACAAACACTTCAGTAGTATTCGGTAGTATAGTTAGTAGATGAGAATATAAGCATCAAGATGAACAGAGAAAGAGCAGTCACTGAGAAGAAATAATAATTAAACATTCCAACAAATTAATTGAACAAATTTAAACATGAACATTATAAAATCAAAATAGATAGCCAAAAAACAAAACCCAAAATTTATTTTGGAATTCCAAACACAATAGGCTATAAATCTGAGCTTAAGCATTGTAAAGTGTAAACATCAAACTTGTTAAACAACACATCTATACCTATGTATTTATTTTTTTTAAAAATTTGTATAAAATAAAAATCTCACGGTCCGGATCGGTTAATCCATGGTTTCAAAATCAAAATCGATCCGTGTCCAAACCGCGAGTCACAGTTTTTTATTTTTTGAATCCGTGTCCGGACCATTAACCCACGGTTAAAATCCAAAACGTGCGGATCCGTTCGGCAGGACCGGATTCACGGTTCACCGGTTTTTTTGAACACCCCTAGATAGACGCCAACGAATCCTACAACACCTACGGCATGCAGCGAATCTGTCTTAAGGAGACTCTGTTTAACACAGAACTCGGCTTGTTTTCCGTTAATACTGTTTGTATCTCTTCTTTCAAAAAAAAAAAAAATACTATTTGTATCTCGATTCTGTTATTGTAATCAGTAATGCTACACACACAACCAATTTACACTACCAATACACAACCAAGTGCAAAACGACGTCGTTTTGCATTTTGAAAAAAAAAAAAAAAAACCCCTGAAAACCATTCGGCGTCTTCTCATTTCATTCAAAACACGCGGGCTTTTCTTTTCTTCTTCACAGCAGATTGCTTGCTTTCGTCTCCGATCACC
Organism: Gaultheria prostrata; assembly: GCA_036023075.1. Lineage (NCBI taxonomy): Eukaryota > Viridiplantae > Streptophyta > Magnoliopsida > Ericales > Ericaceae > Gaultheria > Gaultheria prostrata. Next base: position 84,454 of record JAXBDA010000403.1, on the reverse strand, counting down.
ACCACGATTTCCACCTCCGCCAACGCCAACCACAGCCCAACCCCACCAGTGCCTTTCCACCTCTGGTGACCGGCATCGTTTCTAGGCTCTCTCTATCGAACGCTTCAAACAGACACACCACCAAGGTATGTCTCTCTCTCTCTCTCTCTTTCTCCTGCGATTTCAATGTGTTTGAGAGAGAGAGATGAGAGACTCTTGTTATAAAACTTGTTTTAATCCATCTCTTATTCCATTGTTGAAGCTTTATGCGTAGTTTGAAATCTGCCCATTTTTTGTTTATTATATACTAACACTTTCTACTTTCTTTGATTTGTTTTAGGCATTTGAAATCTGCCCCGTAGTTGAAAAAACCAAAAAACTATTATGGGTAGTCAAGATTGGGGAGGAAGAGGAGGACAAACAAGTTTTTTAGGAGGTCAAGGTCAATATTGGGGAGGAACTCACCCAAGTTTACCGGAAACTCAAGAGAAGGGATGCGGAGGACAACAAAGTTTTATGGAAATGATGAATGCAACGGATGGTGAAGAGTAGTTCAATTGCTTCTTTTAGGGAAATGATGAACATATATTGTTATTTTTGTGACTGATGACATTGATGAATCTGTATTAGTATTACCATTATGACTACCTTTTTGAACCTGTCAATGATGTAAGGTTGCAATGTGTTGGAATATATATTTTGAACTTTTGTTACTTGGATTGAGGCAGCAGATTACAGCAGATTTCTGGGCATTGAGGCAGTTCATCTAAAGTTCTACATGCTCTTTGATTGGTAAAGGGAATGATCACTTTCAAGTGTATTTGCTTTAAAATTGCCTGTTAAAGAAAATGAGCTCAATGCCAATGTGGTTGAGAATTGGAATTGAAGTTAAAGTTTTTTTAGCAATGAACTCTCTATCTCTCTGTTTTTATGAACTACTTGGAACAAAATCCAATCCATTGGCAGTTGATCTTATATTGTCATTTCTAGGAAAATTTTGACAGGTTCCCTTGCTTTTTGCCCTAGCCCGACGCCTCGCGTCTCAAACAAATAACAACAACGACAAATTGCAAAAACATCAACAGTATATTTGACCAACTAAACCACAATTACATTCATTAATCTCATGGAAAGATCACATTCATTAATCTCATGGACGATACAAATGTTCAACACTCATAGCATTCTTGGTACTTAACAATATACCAACTACAAGCATAGATACAAGTGTAAACAACAGTTGGCCTTCATTTTGTGGAAGCTCTACTTGGAAAGTCTTTGATTTTTACAAGCTCTTCATTCTTCTCTCAGTCCTCTTTCTCGGCATTCATTATCTTCGCCCAACGAAAGAATCTCCTTACATTTGGCTTATCTCTTTTTGATACAGCTGATACGCCATCTAAACCCCAAAAGTGATTGCTTTACATTTGGCATTTGGCTTCTCTCTTTCACTTACAACAGCAGCAGCATAAGATTGAATAAAGTGAAGCAACAGTAGCAGCAGCAGCTGGTAGACGATGAAATCTTTCTTCATGTAGATTGAACAATATTACAGTCTCGAAACCTGAGAGACAGAGAGAGGGATGTGAACCAAGTTTTCATCAAAATAGATAAGGCAGAACAGATTGGATTATCATACAGGGGTTAATCAATCATTGAGTCCTTAAGAGAACAACCAAGGGGAGGATTCAGGGATATATTTGCTCACTCGGATACCTGATCAGAAGGAAAATGGTATCACAATGTAACAAATTCCCATCATTCACTATGAATGCAGTGAAATTTTCATGAAAATGCACTCCCACTAAGCTATGAAAGTGGAAAAAGAATCAAGCATCCAACTTTTGTACTGCTTACTTGGTACCATAAAACTAAACCAGGAGTAAATGCAAACTGGTGATCTTGAAAAAGTAATTAAACTACTTAATTGATACTCCAAAAACAGATCCAAAAAATTTACCAAATGCCAATACATCGCGCAATCAAGAATAGCGCCATGATTAACCACAATCAGGTATAGATACCATATGAAGTCAATGCTCTCAGTAGAGACAAATTCCAGGCAAAAATGCAGCATCCGGTTAACATATTAGGTTTAGCATCAACAAATTCCAGGCAAAAATGTAGCATCCCACATGCCACTAAGGGGAAACCCCACAGATCAGAGAGCAACAAATTGCAGTTCAAGAAAAATAAAATCCGAGAGCAAAATCCGGATAAATGTATCAGACAAAAATTAGGGTTTTTTTTTTTGGTAACCAGGAACTCATTTTAGGGCTCATACGAAAAATGGCAGATCGTGAGAGAGAGAGAGAGAGAGAGAGCAGTGTTCGATCGATAGATCGAGATCGAGAGATGAAGATACAGAGAGATACACACAGAGAGAGAGAGAGAGAAAGGGGGAGACCTTCGTGGTGGGAGTGTCGCCCAGGAGCTTCTCGCCGATGGTGGTGGTAGTTGTCGGTGGCGGTGGCGGTGGCGTCTCGTGGTGGTCTCACTCTCGCACTCTCTCTTTCTCCATATCGAGTGAAATCGGAACAGGGAAGAGGGTGCGATTTTTTTCTTTTTTGTTTTAAAGTAACGAAACGACGTCGTTTTATGTGTGGTTGTGTATTGGTTGTTCCCTCCTGGTTGTGCACGTAGCATTACTGTATTGTAATTTATAACTTGAGCCCTTTTCTTATAGCCCGACATTCCATCTTTGAGTTAATAGCAAAATTCTTACCCATATGGTTCCTTTGTTTTTTTAATCTTTGTTCTTTGACAGAGATGATACATAAATGGTGACTGAAATTACCGCTGAAGCACACAATTGTAACCTATGAAGCACAGGTACTTCTAAAACCCCAAAGTACCAATATTTCATGGGTACTTCAAAATATGTACCGGGTACTCCAAAAACATACCGGGTACTTTTGAGTTTATGGGTACTTTTCTCGGTACTTTTGGGCCCATTCATAAAGTTTTCAAAACATTAGGGATTTTGTATGGAAAAAAAACTCAAACAGTTGGCCTTAATATGCAAGAACTCAATGTGATAAAGTCATAGACTCAGAGACCACACCTCTCTACAACTTGATTTTGGAAAAACAAGAGTAAGGTTGACTAATCTTTTTTGTCAATCTTCCTGGCCTCCAGCGACTGTGACTGTGACTCTGACTCCTCTCTCTCTCTCTCTCTCTCTCTCTCTCTCATTCTCATTATTTCTACAATACAAATACAATTAGCTAGAAAAAAAAGAAGGAATGAACAAAAAAAGAGGTTAGGAATAGGGAAAAAAAAAACATCGGAGGAGGATGAGTTAACAAGTGTGAGCAAATGATAAGTTATATGCAATGAAGTCTTTGGAGAAAAGGATAAAATCTCAACCAATAAAATCTCTTATAGACTTGCACTATGATATCAGAAATCCCACAAGAAATTACAAGGTAAAGCTTTCATAGTTTTCTTTGCAAAGATTTGTGAACCTCCTTTTAGTTTTACAACTCTCTGAATTGGTGAAGAATCAAACATTAGCCCCTAGTTACCATTGAAATTGAATTCATTCCTTTTCACACATTTATTATCGTGAATTCTCTTTGTTTTACTTAGAACGAAAACTGCAGGACGGCAGGACCATTTAAGCATATTTGATCTTTTCTTCACTTTTTTCCCAAGTTGATTTAGGCACATGTTTTGAGACCGACATTTTCATATAACCGTCTTTTGGAGTCGTAACATTGGCTATTTAAGATACATTACAAACGACCTTAAAATGGTACAATTAAATTTTTACCCTGGGATTTGCTCGCGTGATAGGAGTTAAGAACCAAAAAAAGCTCAAATACAAAAATCCTCCAAACCGTCTATGCGCTCTTTGGTAGCGCGAATGCGCGTTTCTTTCTTTGCAGGATCCATTGGGCTGATCTTTTGAGTGAGGGAAGCCAGAGCCAATTACCTATTCTTGTACATCTGTAAAGCTAGAAGTAAATATTGTAGGAAAAAGTCAAAGAGGCTATGAAGCCAGGTAGGTTTGCCTAACTTTTCATTTATGAGGCCTAGATTTTTATTAGGCAAACTTGTCTATAAATAGACAAGACCTTCTCAATTGTAAAGCATGTACAAAGTCACCCATCTTTCTACGTAATAATATTCTTCACTTTCCTTCCCAACTTTCCTACTTTCTTTTTTATCTTTTGTTACTGGTATCAGAGCACTTGGTAGATAGTTCAATAGAAGAAAAACAATCTTGGTGAAAAGCTCAATAGCAAGACCAAGCTGTAAATTTCTGTGGGTATTTCTCTACTACAATCCTTACTTGTTTTGTGTTCTTTGTTTGTTGTTACACTTTTAGCTGTTGCAAAACCCATATGCTTATAGCGTGTTAAAACCCATATTACCCGTTTGTACTCAAAGACCTTTTATCATAAAAAAGTTTAGGTCAGTTGAACTTTAGGGAGGTCTTAGGCACCAAACACACCACTCTAAGAGGTTTTAGGTATCAGCACCAGTCTAAAATGACACTAAACAAGGAAGACACTACATGTGTAGGTTCTGTAGAAGATAATATTAGAGATAATTATGAACATCTTGTTCATATTCCTAAACAAGGAACTAATGTTAATACTATAGGTGCTTGTCTTAATAATATTACTGATCTTATGTTTTCATGGTTTTCAAAAATAGACAAAAATCAAAACTACTTAGAAGCTAAATTTGTTTCTATAGAATCCAAAATAGACAATTTTGGAAGTGTTCTTAACATAGACTTAAAGTTTGAGACAAAGACTACTATGGAGAGTTTACTAAATAAGTTAGACTCTTTTGATATAAGTGAGACTAATGGAATGAATAGTCCAGGAGACCACCAAACTCCTGGATTATTTTATGGCACAGAGGATGTTATGGTCCTTAATACCCAAACCTATAACAGGACTGAGTATGATAACATCGTCGAAATATTACACTATTGGAGGAACTTATACAAAGATCCACAGTTAGGTGTTGAAGAGAGGAACCGAATTCTTAAACAAATTCAGGAGACCTATCTTCAAAATGAAGATTTATTAAATCATTTTCACTATGAAATTGATATGTTAGAAAAAGAAGAAACAACTTCTTTTAAGAGTGACGAAGACATATCTAAGGATGATGACACCTTAGTTGACCCTTTAAAAAAAAATTCCGTAGAGGAAAATTTAGTAGGTGAGACTTCATCTTTAAGAAAAAGAAAAGCAGAAGACCAAGATCCATATGGGATACCCCTAGGCATCCAGATGACCCTGAGTATATTTCAGATACAGACACATCTGAATATTTATTTGCTAATGATATAAAAACTGAGGGTGACACTTCTTCCACCTCAGAACCAACACCATCTAGAAGAGATAATTTAAATAAATATGCTATAGTCCAGAACGGGACATATTTAGATTTGACCAATGTTCCTTTTAAGGATCAGCTTCAAACTATAGATGATTGGGCACAATCCTTGTCTATCATTATTACTAATTATAAAAATATATGGACTAAGGAAAAATTCCTTGGTTATGTAGCAGCAACGTTACAAGGAGACGTTTTAAAGTGGCTAAAACAGTGGGAAGAATCAGATAAAAGGAAAGCTTGAAAAGGCAGCCTTATTAGCTAATTTTAATTCCCATGATCAAATATTGTCACAATTTGTTGTCCTCATAAAAGAAAAGTTATGTGGATTTGTTGGTGATCAGAATTTGCAAGAAGATGCAAATTATATTTTGTCCAAGTTAGAGCTATGTAATATATGTTTTTTTGAAAAATATTGTAAAACCTTCAAAAAATATTTTTACCAACTTAAACCCGCAACTACTACCCACTGGCTTGATCAGTTTTTTCATAAACTTCCAAGTCCATGGGATGAAACCAGTTTTAAAAATTACCCTGAGTTCCTTAAAAAATAGGGGAAAGAGGATAATTTAGGTTTTCATATTAATTTTGTTTTAAGACAAATAGCAGACCGTTGTCTTGAAGTGAAAGCTAAAAAGGAGGTAAAAAACCAGATTTTCAATACAAAAACTGGACAAAAATGTTGGGTTCTACCTGAGCATTGTCCTGATCGTATATTTAATCCAAAAACGTTTAAATGGAGATTCCTAGGAACTGGCTACTTACCGATTTCGGCAAATTCAACTTACTGAAGATTCAAAACCATTAACTGCTTTTAGTACTCCTAGAGGCCATTATCATTGGAATGTAATGCCTTTTGGATTAAATATAGCGCCACAGGTTTATCAAAGGTGGATGGATAGTATTTTCAAAAACCTTAAAGATTTTTGTGTGGTCTATATTGATGATATATTGATTTTTTCCAAAACCCGGGAGGATCATAAAAAGCATTTAAAAATACTTTGTGAAAAATTCCAAAAACCTGGAATTATTTTATCCCCAAAAAAGATTGAGCTTGAAAAAGAATCAATTGAATTTTTGGGAATAGTTTTAGACCAACAAGGTTTAAAATTGCAGGAACATATTCTTTCAAAAGTTAGAGATTTCCCAGATGTATTAGAAAACAAGACTCAGTTACAAAGTCTTTTGGGAACCCTAAATTATGGAAGAAATTTTATTAAAAATCTTTCCAAAATCGAAACTCCTTTATTAGTCAAATTAAAGAAAAATGTCGATATTACTTGGGAAAAAGAAGACATAGTCTTGATTAGACAACTTAAAGAAAGTCTTACTAAATTGCCTAATGTTTATTTACCTAAACAAGGTGATAAACTTATTTTAGAAACAGATGCTTCAGATACTTGTTGGGGTTGCGTATTGAAAGCAATATCTGCTATTTTTTAGAAGGAAGAAACACTTCCTCTTTAGTGAAAATAAGATAAGAGCTAGAAAAGTTCCTATCTCAAAAACCCTTCAAAAAGAAGAATTAATATGTGGCTGTTATCCTGGTACTTTTAAGCCTAACCAACAAAAATATATTATTTTTGAAAAAGAATTATTAGCTATAAAATTATCATTAGAAAGGTTTAAGATTTATCTTGCACCAGAAGATTTTATTGTTAGAACAGACAATAAAGCTGTTAGAGATTTTTTGATTAATAAAAAATCTATTGATCAAGGCCGACGACTGAGTTAGTACAATAAAATCTCTGAATATACTTTTGAGGTAGAACACCTTAAAGGAGCAAATAATTTTATTGCAATTTTTTTGAGTAAACCTTTTTATACTTGCAGGGAAGCATAGCTAAAAATGCTATGGCAGATAGAGGCAAATAGCCAGTAGAAGGAGAATGGGTGACAGTTGCCAGAAGGGCACAACCCAGAGAAGAAAAAGCTTATGTAGTATTTGCTGGATCCCAACCAGGGATCTACAAAACATGGGAAGAATGTCATTCACAGGTGAATAATTTTCGTGGAGCTTGCTATCGCAGTTATGATAGCACAACCAAAGCTAGAAGAGCTTGGTACAGTAGACCACCAATGGTCTCTGCACCACCAGACTTTACACCTCCTATGGTGATCCATCCAGTTAAACCAATTGGAGTTCCCATAAATATTACTCCCTCAGTCCCCAAATTTTGGTCCCTCGTTCTATTCTAACCGGATAAAAAATTAATTATAACTTTAAATTGTTATGAATTTTATATTCAATATGGATCTTGTTTGATAGATCTCAATTAATTCTATAAGACAATGTTTTCGAAATTACGTAAAATAATGTAAATTAAAAGATATAATCAATTGAAAAGTGGCACGAACTTCTAAAAGGGACAAATAAATTAGGACAGAGGGAGTATAAATGATCCAGGAATAAAGGACTTCTATAACCCAGGGATTCCAAGCCTTGTATATGATCATGTAAATGCAGTATGGAAAAGCCATATTTCTGGAAGCAAGGCAACATTCCGCCAATGCATGGCAGGATTGGTTGATGAATTAGCCAAACAAGCAAACATGCTAGTCTAGCAGGCTGCTGAAATATTTGGGATAAAAAGAAAGCAAAATGTTTTAGAAAACCTTTGTTTCCAAATCATTAAACAAATGGATTGGACAATGGATTTTAATTTTGAGAAAATAAATAATTTTCTTCAATTATCGGATCTCATAGCCAATGAGTTTCCAGACCCTATTTTTGCAAAATTCAAAAGGATTTGTCTTTATGAAAAAGCGAGGACAGTTGCCTCCTGAGATTTTCATGAATATTCACACGATGGTAGAAGACCATCAAAGAAAAATTAAGAAACGTTTCCTTAATGAGAAAGGCAGGGTTAATTTTAGGGAAGAAATCCCCAAAACCCTTATTTGTCTGAATCATGATATGACTGGACGGATAATGAGATCAATTGGGGAATAACTAATCAAATTATTTTCCAAATTTTGGATCCATTATATTGGGAGTCCTTCCCAATAATGATCAGGACAATGCTCTCATGTGTGGCAAGCAACTACACATGGAATAAATATTTTACATTCTGGATTTCAAGTTCAGTTGGATGGCGGGAACGTGAACGCTTCTTTTAGCCATATTAGATTTGGTATTTAAAGCCTACTGAAGATTGGGAGTTTGAGCAGGAATTAAATCCACCACACTCCAAATTTGTACTTCCTAATCTAGACCCAGTAGAATACTAGATAGAAAGTCTGTTGAAGCTAAGCCAGCATGCAACTCAGATTCAAGGGACAGTCCCAGCTCCCTTCATGATAACTAATGGAAGAAGGATATTTATCACAAATTATCCTATTTCCTATGAAAGAAATGATGAGCAGATACAAGAAGTAGAAGCTCTTCTGAACAAAATCAAGAAAAGAGAAAATCTTGATCTACCAATGGAGCTGACTATACAAGCCGATTCAATCGAAGAAGACAAAAATATGGAATTCAGTCAGGATCCATATGATCAGGACCCATATTCTCCAGCCGACGATGTCGAATATCATAATGTCATCAACCAGATGGAAGGTTAGGAAGGCTGCATTATTGATACTGACGCAGGACCTAACGTCAGGAAAAGATGAGTCCGGAACCCATACGGAAGATTCTCTACGTGGCAGGTTTTTGAAGATGGGAGAGTAGGACCTCTTTTTATTCTTGTACATCTGTAAAGCTAGGAGTAAATATTGTAGGAAAAAGTCAAAAAGGCTATGAAGTCTATTAGGTAAGTTTGCCTAACTTTTCATTTATGAGGCCTAGATTTTTATTACGCAAACTTGTCTATAAATAGACAAGACCTTCTCAATTGTAAAGCATGTACAAAGTCACCCATCTTCCTACGTAATAATATTCTCCACTTTCCTTCCCAACTTTCCTACTTTCTTTTTTATCTTTGCATGTTCTTCATCTGCCTGTGGTTCTAGATCGTTCCAAATTGCTGGTCACTTTTAGGAATTCCAACATTTTAAGCAAACATGAGATAACTGTATTTAATAAATCCATTCGCATTAAATAGATTCATTAATTTCCAACAATGCCCTTGTATTTCAACTTTTGAATGAAATGATTGTTGTTGGTAAAGGGGTTATTTTGAAAGATTGAATAAATTTTATTTTGATTTTTCAAAGAGGACTAACAATTTGGAATATCCTAAAATAGTATATGCGACAAGCAATTTGGAACGAAGGAGTAAGATTTTCTTTTTGGATTTAGTAAACATTTACTGTCTTTTGGTTACTCAACTTGGAGTAGGAGGCAAGCGGACCATTCATGTTTTTTCCTTCTCAAGAATAAACCGGTACCCTATTCTCAGACCTTCTTCTTCCCAAACTGAAAATACTATTTGCGTCTCGAAAACATATAAAGGAACATGCCATGCACTTACAGTTCTAGAAACAATGCGAACCTTGGTGCAATTCAACAATCACTCAACATTTTAGACAACTAGCTCAATACAATAGAACTGAAACCATTTTCCCGGAAATCTACTATTTCTCAGGACCTATTTGAAACTAAAGACAAATTAAAGCAATAATGATCCGCCATTGAAACTGTAGAAACTAAATTGACACAATATCCAATGAAAGGACCTTGGTTTAATTTGCCCTAGTTTTTAATACTCCCTCTGACCCATTTTTCTATTCCCATTTGGGGATTCTAACTTTTTAAGGGAGCATTATGATGACACCAAAAAGTATTTAACTTTCCCATTATGCCCTTTTGTGAAATCCAAAGCAAGTTAACACTTCAAATTTGATTAAGGTAGGTAGTAGTAGTAGTTCACTTTAAACTTAAGGGTAAGAATGGAATCTTACCAAATTTCCAATGGATTATTTTGGAAAGTGGACATGTATTTTGGGATGTCCCAAAATAGATTATTAAGGTGCCATCCAATGGATTATTAAGGTGCCACGTAATCGTGCCACGGACATGCCACAATCTATTCCATGTCCTGCCTATTCTATTGTCCATGTACATGTCTTGCCTTGCCAAGCTGGGACTTGTAGAAGTAAAAGTTAAAATAAACAAAACGAAAATAGCCAATATATTTTTCGGAGTCAAAACAAGATATTGTCAAATATATGGCATACTAATTACTCCTACTAAATATGCAAATAACCTTTTTCATGTTTTGTATTATCATGGTTTTGTACTTCTATCTCATCATTTTCTCAACTGTGAATCTTGAATCATACACTTCTGGGGATAAAAACAAAATAGAAAAAAATCAATGGTTCAAAACTATCCGAGTAATTCAATTGATTCTAGAAAGAATAGATCTTGTTTATCTGTAATTAAATTTAGGCTAAACTAAAATGGACACCCCTTTCAACTTTAAAAGTGGACAATGACACCCCTAGTCACGTTAACTAACGACACCCCTTCTGCTAAGAGATCGTTATAGATCTGGCACTATCTGGGGCATAACTTAGGTTTGGGTGCTTGTCACATGAAGATACAAGTAAAGACTCTGCTTCTCTAATGATTATTCCTCTTATCCATCACATCCATGGACTCTGCAAACAATAGCTTTACACATGAAAATGAAGTAGGGGACAAAAGGACCACTCACACTTAAAGAAAAAGCTATAGGGACCTATAGGCACATGAATCTATAGAATCCAAACTTATAAATCAAATTTTGAACATCAATTTTTATACGTAAGGTACGAAGGATTTCAAAACTCTACAGTGCATGCAAACTAGAAATGCGTCAAAATTATGCATACATGTACTTATCAAATAGAGCTATTTCATTATGCTCAAAATTAAGTAGGACTTTAAGTTTGTGCCCTTCCTTGTCGATATCAACTCTTGAACTTCAGAAATTTAAATGTTTTCCTTGAAAAATCTCCAATGCATTCGAATTGGATGCTTAACACTAGCACTAGCACATGAGTACAACAACAACAACAACAAAACCCATCTAGTCCCCAATCACTAGAGGTATGGGCGGGGATGATTAGAGACAAACCTAACCTTAGGCAATATGCACAAAGTGGCTGCTCTCAGAATACCACTAAAATAGTGGCCCCCCTAAACCTCCAGGAACCGAGGAGCTATAGGGATGTTTTGCTGCAGAATCATGCCCCCAAATCAAAGCCGAAAGGCATCAGGGAGGGCAGGCCTAGAGACCCAAATCAATTTTTGTGCTCATTACTATGCTTCCTTCATTCATGGTCCAGAGCATCTCACTAATAAGCACGTAAGGTACATAAGAGAAATGAGAAGAGATGATCAACCTCGCCATGAGAGAGAGAGAGAGAGAGTTTAGAGTTTATACATAAGGTACAAAGGATTTCAAACTCTAAATTGCATGCTATCTAGAAATGAGTCAAAATCATGCATACATGTACTTATCAAATAGAGCTACTTTATTACACTCAAATTGAGTAGGACTTTAATTTGTGCCTCTTCCTTGTCGATATCAACTCTTAAACTACAGAAATTTAAGTGTTTTCCTTGAAAAATCTCCAAATGCAATCGATTTGGATGCTTAACTCCAGCACTAGCACGCGAGTACATTAGAGAAAATGAGGAGAGATGATCAACTTCACCATGAGAGCGAGAGAGAGAGAGAGAGTACCAATAGGTTTATCTTTGGGAAAACGCATGTTATGTTGATAATACTCGTTAGAATTTTTGTAAACTTATATAATTGGAGACACGTAGTTATACAATAATAAGATCATAATCCAACAATTAAATATAAGAGTATGAGAAAATTTATGTGGATCGAGGCACACACAAAGCGCTCTCCTAAGAGTAGATATGTCCCCGCTTGCACCGAGTTGTTTGACATTCCACTCCCAAGATACAACGATCATCCACGGAAGCTTTGTACGCAACTAAAGCTTTCCATAAGAATCAAGAATTTCCCATATGCTCAAAACATTCTAGTATATATGAAAATATGTAAAATAAACATAGTTTTTGTAAAATTGGAAAAGAACCTACACCGATCACTCCATTGAGTATTGCCTATACATGTTGTACATGTGCCGGCCCTCCCTCTCATTAATCTTTTACGACTCTCATATATATAGAGCTCTTCGTTCAAATCCACATATCAATAGCATCAAATATATCAATGAATGGGCAGAGAGTTACAATTTGGGAGTTAAGAATATTATTGCACTCCATTATGAGGTTTGTGTAACCTCCAAACTTTTAAGGAATAAAATAAATTACTTTAGATAAGTTTTGTTTTTTATAAAAGATTTCTCCAACATGTTATGTGAGCACGGAAGTTTCTTTTCCAGGTTATGGATAAATAAGATTGACTCATTCAATTTAATGCTCAAGTACACAGAGACCCCCTTCATCTCTCCCCTGTTATGTTCATACTTTTCCTTGCACATGTTGTGTGACCCAACATGCCGGCCTAGTCTGTCCCACTTAAGCATCCCAGGCCCGCTGGCCCGTACCATATCAAGCCGTGCCAAGCTGACTTCTAAGTGTGTCATGCCCTTGCCGACCCAACCCAATATATACCTCTAGATGCACATTTGATTTTTCATAGGCATATTGATAATACAACAATTGTTCTACAGTTCAAAAGCCAACTCAAAATGCTCCCATTGGGCTAACAAATTTATTTTTTTGCGGAATACAAATCTGTATACTCTTGCAGGTGTCTTTCTAGTCTTTTGAGTTTAAACATAGAGTAATACTAATGCAAAATGGCCGAGGCTTTTGGAAATTATGTAATTTGATACGTGGAGATAGGATAACGTCTAGACAAATGCAAATTAATCACATTGAACTAATACTACAGAATTAGAAACTTTTGTATGTTTAATACTTTTACATCTTAATTGTCGTTAACATCTTTACTGAATTATCATCAATACCTTGTAGGTTCACCGAATATATTAATGTAAATGGATTGTGTTCATGTTTTGTTTGTTATTGCCTTGCTGGGCAAATGAATCCGTTTGAGGTTTGTAAAAGTCAACAAAATCTGCCCCTTAAAAGAAGGATACTAACGGAAATAAAGAGAATGGAAAATAGCAAGGGGCAATTTTGTAATTTCAACATAATTGATAAGATCCATTGTGTTGCCCTAGATGTGCCTCCTATATATACCTAACTTGTTTTGAAGGCGGCTATATGCCTCAGTGCAAATTTGTTGTTTGACAAAGATGGATAGTTTCATCAGAGAATAAGATGAAGATGATAAAGAAATGGAGGTGTTCATGTCTTCTGAGAATCGGATCAGTGATTTACCAGACTACAAGGTTTGATGAGGATTTTTCTCTTTGAAAATCGTTAATCTTTTTTATTTTGCTTTGACCTTAAGTCCTTTACCCTTAGTTCTTATCTATCTGCATTGTATTTGGTGAATAACACTCTTAATCTTTAATGGTTTGAGATGTGGATTGTTGTGACTCAGTTTTCCTTGTGTATGCACCAGGGGTATATATTGTGGTAAGCTCTTTATCATCATAATCTATATGTTTCTTTCAAAAGTACATGCTTTTCTTGTTCTTCCATCAACTGAATGGCCTGCTCTCATGGAGGTCCTTTGGGCATATCAAATGTTTTTAATGTCCTAAATATTTTCTTAATTCCAGATCTATGAATTTGCTCATATTGAGGGGTGATCTTTTCCCTCGGTCTTCACTTCCTTATATGACATAGATATTTCTTAATATGCTTTTAATGAATTCCGCATCGTTGCCTCTTCAGTTTCATTCACTTGAACCAGGCGAACTCTTTCTAGGCTTTGGTTGAAATTAGTTTACTGTGTACATAAATATGCCAAGACTATTTTAGTCGTGTCGTTGTAAGGATTTTAGGACCAATGGTTCCTAACCAATGGATAAGTTCTCAAGGTATAGGGAGAGTGAAGCTTATGATTGCTTTGTACTTTGTAGTTGATAGTATTAGTACTAAGGGGTTTTGAGCGTCATGGGGTAGCAGGTTTCATATATCCTTGTTGTTACAAAAAAGAAAAGGTTTCATATATCCCATTTTGATTTGATGTATTGGATAGCTTCCATTATCCTAATCTCTTTTTCACTTTCTCTTCCCATTTAGTTTTCTATTAGGGTCATCATTGGGATTAGCTTACAGTGTAAATAAATATTGCCATGACTATTTTACTCGTGTCGCTATAAGGATTTTAGGACCAATGGGCCTAACCAATGATTAAGTTCTGAAGGTATTGGAAGAGTGAAGCTTATGATTGCTTTGTACTTTGTGGTTGCAAGAACTAAGGGGTTTTATGTGTCACGGGATAGCTCGTTTCGTATATCCCATTTTTATTTGAAGTATTGGATAGCTTCCATTGTCCAACTCTATTTTTCACTTTCTCTTCTCATTCAGTTTTAGATTAGGGTCTACAACAATGTTTATGTCAACTTGAGATTTGGGAATGGTAGATGCTTGTACAATCTTGAATCCTAGGCAGATCCAAGCATTAGTTTTGTTATTGGTAGGCAACGACCTTGTAATTGCATGGTTGGTTCTTGTAGTTTTGTATGTTTATTTGGTTACAGGTAGTTCAAGGTTTAGTTACAGTCCATTTGTTGGCTGTTGTGGGCTAGCTTGCATATATGAAAGAAAATAAGTTTGCAAACTGATAAGAATTAATTGACAGAATCCTCTAGAAGATATATTGATTCTATGATTGTGTATGTGTTAACATGTAAGCTTGTGGTCTACGTGTTTGTACTTCTTTTGCTTCTGTTTCGTCCTCGTCTCTAAACCTTTGCTTTAATTTCTTGTACTTTCTAAAAGGTTTTGGGTCCAGATCTACCACTATTAGTTGATTGATAAAACTCTCAAGTAGATCAATGACCACCCCATGGCTGCAGAATTAATGAACATTTCTCTGCATTTTTCAAGCTTATCCCTTTTAACTTCGGTCCACTAGTGCAAAATGACAAAAGGATATTTAGATCATTTTGTAAACCACCCTTCGATTATTGGTTGATTATTAGTAATTTAGTATTGAACTAAGATAAAACTCGATTCTTATTTAGTAACAAGCTTTTGCGGTTCTATTATCTTAATTTATGTGAGATGTAATTTCAAGGGTTGCAGAAACTAATACTATGAAATAGCTCTTGGGTTATTATATGATGTTAGTTGGGAAGATTTTTGTACTTTTCTGTGATCTCATTATGATCTCATATCCTTTGCTAAAGGAGTTCCCATTTGAGGAACGGAAAGAGGGATTGATCCAACAGGAAAGGCCATGTGGAAATGGACGACGAGATAAGGTACTTGAATCTAATATCTATTGAAGCTGGTTGACATTGCAACTTTTTTGCTAATGAAACCTCACTGCTCTTTTTAGCAACATAATGCACCAAAAATTGACATGGTTACAATTGTGTGTAGCACTAAAGGGAGGGGTAAACCTCACTGTTGTAAGTTGATATTCTCATAAACCCTATGTAAAGAGTCACGTATGCACATTTGCAGTCTTTGGATTTGGAGAAAATTCACACAGAATAGGAAAACAGCTCCTCGTGGCTCAAGTGCATCTTTGAAATGAAATCCCAAAAAATTAGGCTCTTTAAAGTAAACCAAACCAACTATAGGAATTTCAGACAAATCACAATAGCAGTAATTACTCCTCTGTCCAGCATTGTTTGTCCATTTTTGAACAGCGTGCCTTCAATCGAAGAAGATATCATTTTTTACTGCAATATTTTCAAAACATCCTAAGATATTTAAAAAACCCTTAACAATAAGGATTGTATTTGCGCCAGGACTCAACATTGCAACATGACCTTCATCAGCCACTACCGCAAGAAAAATCTGAAGTAGAAGGTACAACTACCGTTGAACTACCGTTGAGTTACAAGCTAGAAGAAGATAACAATGTATCTGCAGATGACCAGGTAAGCCATTTTATTACTTTCCTATAATGGCTAATATGCATCACTTTTGATCTTCCTTTCCTATATAATCGTTTGCTTTATTTTCCTTATTGTTCTTTTTAACAAATTTTTAGTATAGTCATACAGTTCCAGTTTCATAAATTTGAACCTTACACTTTCATTTCCGCTTCAATGTAAGTACGTAGCAATAGTCCATTATTATTCCATTCAGAAGGAACACATCTCAAACTAGATGGTATATAGTGAAAATTAGATGAAAAACTTGGGAACACTGGTTTAATTTACCATTTTCTTTCTTGGACTCGGGGAGAAGTCTAAAATGCCATTAGTTGTGACTCATGTGAGTCGAATCTATTACCTTTTGGAGATGAAAAAGGGACTATATTGAAACCAAGGAAGGCCCAAATCACATCCGACAAATCACCTCCAAAATTATGTATAACAATCAAACTATTGACACATGAATCCCTAAGTCCCTTTTTCATAATGTATGGCAAATAGGGAAACATACGAGGAGACTTTTATGGAATACCCACAAAAACTAATTTGAGAAATATTTCTTGATGAGATACAGCACAAAATCAAAAGATTGTGGAATGTGCATGACTTTCAATACTGTGAAATTAACGAAGGTCCACATCAAAAATACATTTGAACCTAAACAAAAAACTAAGCAATAGTTGGCAAGGAATCAACTATAATGCAAGTAGACTTCAAAAGAGAGAATGATGGCTTAGCAATTCGAAAGAAAAAGAGTGTTACATTTTTTGGCCTCATTACAAATCATTTAAGAGAAAAAACTTCATTAAATAATTTAGTGTAGGTATCTTGAACTGAATTAAGTATGCGTTGAAAAGTCGATATGATCAAAATGCAATAGATAGAAGAAATAAACAAACACCTCCACCACTAAAGATCTTAAGGTCTACCACAAATGTCATGTATACAAACTTTAGGAGTTAATGCATTTCCCCTAATGAAATAACTAATTATATGAATTTCATTTGACCAGAACCCAACAACACGTACCTTGACAAGATCCCGCGGACAAAAAGTTACTTGGGAATACGCCATTGAAGCTATTCCAATGTCGTACAAATTCCCAGGCGATGATACAACTCACCAAATAGAGCATCCAAAGGTGAGGCTTTCCATCCTCTTTCAAGGTTTATGATGCTTTTTGTTTTATTCTTTTCTGCTACTTTTTGGATTTTGCCCCCTGAAACCATAAACATCTAGCATTAACTCATGCATGGGTGAGCAAAGACAAATGGACAAAAATGTAATGATATTGTATCTAACAAAAATGTAATGATAGACAGGGGCACTTTGCTCTTTGGTCTGTGTCTGGTCTATACTATTTTAACTTCTATTTTGACAGATTCGCACAAGACCCACTGTCCCCTAGAAAATCAGATAAATAAAGTTGGCTCCCATGGTATGTAGGGACATTATTGTAGCTAAGAACTCATTTCCCTTCTAATCTCTTGCATCCAAATATCAACGTTTGGTTCACACAATCAGTTAATGACCAACCCATGGCTGCAGAATGAATGAACATTTATCTGCATTTTTCAAGCTTATCCCTTTAACTTTGGTCCACAATTGCAAAAGGACGAAAGAATATTTTGACCATTTTGTAAACCGGTCTTTGATTACTGGTTATTCTTATTTAGTAACAAGCTTTTGAGGTTCTACTATCTCAATTTATGCTGGTTGTAATTTCAAGGGTTGCCAAAAGTAGTACTATAAAATAGCTCTGGGGTCATTATATGATGTTAGTTGGGAAGATTTTTGTACTTTTCTACGATCCCATTATGATCTCATATCCTTTGCTAAAGGAGTTACCATTAAAGGAGAGGAAAACGGGCTGGATCGAGCAGGAAAGGCCATGCGGAAATGGACGACGCGACAAGGTACTTGAATCTAATCCATATTGAAACTGGTTGACATTGTATGCAAGAAAATCATCATGAATGTCTTACTAAATCACTTTCTACGTTCTAAAACTCTACCAACGTTTTTGCAAATGCAACCTCATAGCTCTTTTTAGCAACATAATGCACCAAAAATTGATATGGTTCTAGTAGTGGGTAGAACTAAAGGGAGGGGAAGACCAAATTTGACAGAGAAGGCAGCAGTTCAATCAATTTGGCTCCCTGTGCTTATTGTCTCGATAACATTCAAAATAAGGGAAATCTCACTCCTAAAAGGCTAAAAACATATATACACAAACCACATTCATAATCAACAACCATGTTTGTATAGACACAATGACGGGTGGTTTCAAATTTGAAAGGATTGCAAGCCACATCTTTGGAAAAAGTTTGGTCAAACTCTAGCATTTAATACAATAATAGTAACGAAACGTTTTTCCTACACATGTATAAGCTTCGTATCATTTCACATACTGCTACTTGCACACCATAAATCCTTCATGAATTCGAACAACTTACCACATTTTATTATATATCTTACCACGTTCTTGCACTAACATTGATGGTGTGCTTATTGAATTTATTGCAGTATTATTATCATCTGAAATCCACGAAGTGGTATAGATCACTTCGGGAAGTGCATGATTTTATCAAGCATGGAATTCCAGTACGTTTGCTGAAGGAACTTATGAAGAGCCAACAAGACGCTCCCCAGGTAAGCTTCAGTAATGTAATTGACATTTGCCAGGCAAGTACAACTTTTCATTGGTGTGCACAATCAGTCTATGCTATTTAATTTTGGTTTTATAGTCTCAGAGGAAAAATGGAGCCTCACTATTAAGCCAAAAGATTGTTGGCTCTTACAACGAGCAAACTCAAACGGTTTCCCCTACAAGAAACACCACAACCACAACAAGTTGATACTTCTACTTCAGCTCCTCAACATGTCGTCCCTTGTATAAACTTTGAGTTTATTTGAAACCTTAAGGAGTTTCCTATGGACAAGATAATGAGACATAGTTGACGTACCTATTACCCTGATCAACAAACAATATCCAACCGTGAGGAGAAGGCGGAAAAAGATCAACCTCGAAAGAAGCCAAACAGGTGAGACTTAAGTCGGTCTTTATTAACTTACACGTAGAATTGTCAGCAATTTTTTGTAATCGTTGAGGTTGATATTGTTATGCCCATTTTTCAATTATTTTGCTTAAGATTCTATAGCGTAAAGAAGTCGGATTCGTTCCTCTTCATTTAAGCTCTTCGTCCCAATTTGTTGAGCCCATTTCCTTTTTAAGACCTCTCAAAAAATTATCTATATTTCATAATCTATTATGTTTTTCATGATTTCAAAATCATTGTTTAACAAAATTAATTGAGATTTATCAAACAAGATACATATTGACTATAAAAAATATTATCAATTAAAAGATATAGACAATTTTTTGAGACGTCCAAAAAAGAAAACAGACACAACAAATTGGGACGGAGGGAGTAATTGCAAATCTATATGATATTCTTTTATAATTGTGGCAGATGTCATATGACAGCCGTCACTGTCCATTTAAAACGTCCACCGAAAGGTTTTAGTTGTAGTAACTGATTTTCACACTCTTTTTCTACAAATGCACTCCTTTTTCTTTCATCTTGAAATATGAAATTACAATATTGCTCTTGCATGTGTGGAAGAACATACGATTAAAAGTTTTTTTTTTTGATGATGATTAAAAGGTTAATAATGTAATTATTATGCATGGGTATCCTTTAACTCTTAGTACGTATGAAGACCGATCATGAAAAAACTCAACTTGTTTTTGTGAACGCATGTGCTACGTTAGATATATAAAATTCCCTCTTCAGAAAAGAAAAAATAGAAGTACAAATGGCGGTTTTCCTCTAAATAAAAAAGCGGTTCACCGTTATCTTTTCAAATAAAAGTCCATTTGATTCTTTTTTGTCAGAGTAAGTAGCTGAAAATGGGTGATTCCTCTGGAAGCAAGAAATTCAAGTGTACCTTTGTTGTGCCAAAACCCGAAGTATGAGAATATAAACAAACCAACAATAAACAAGACACAAGATTTACGTGGTTCCCCCCCAAGCACGAAGCTCTAGAGGTACGTCCACGGGGAAAGAGCAAGAGGATTCACTATCAATGGGGAGAAATTACAAAGAGCCGGCTATACCCGTAACTCTAATTGAAGCATCCAATAGATATCTGGGAACCAATCTTTATTAGAAACCCTAATAAAGCATCAAAGTCTCACACACACGGAAGAGACGACTCCAAACCCTAGATATCTCTAATCCCAACTCAAGACCAAACCAATGGAACAATTGAGAAACCCTAACACACTACGGGGAACCCCATGGGGGCTCCCTCAAAGGGATTCACTCAAGAAGTCCAACCCTAATAGCCCCCAAGGCATCTATTTATAAGAAAGTACAAAAAATTAGGTCAAAATCCACTTTAAAATCGCGCAGCCGCGCACAGTCCGCGTCCTTTGTCCGAACCACCATGACCTTGGTCCGGACAAGCAGTGCAGCGAGCTTCCCAGACGTTTCCAAACCCTGCTGGTCCGGACAAACTTTGCTTGGTCCAGAAAAAAGATGCTGAAACTAACCTTTTGCACCAAAATTTGTACCTTTCTTCGATTGGCTTGAATTCAAGGCATAATTTCAAAAATCTCCACCTTGACTTGAATTCCCATCCAAGCCAACAACATAGTGCAATCCTCTCACCAATCGCTCTTCCCCCCAATGCCTCTCACGGGGCAATCGCACACGGGTAGATCTCCAATGGCGCAACCATACAAGGCTCAAGCACACCTGCTTAACCTTGCCAACACGACTTAGAAAATCTAGCCGCAAGTGCCTCCAAATTGAGCCTCCATCTTCAAACGGGTACCGCTCACCCAATGCATCCCTTTAAGAATGCCCACGAAGATCCGCTTGAACTCCACCCGGAGCCAAACACCAAAACAAGCAACCATCTTCCACCAATTGTTGACCCAATGCATCCATCCTTGATGCAAAGAAGACGTGCTCATAACTCCACACGGAGTTAACCAACTCTACCGCAGAGCCCCATGACCCCACCACGGAGCCTTGTATGCCCTCACGCATACTCCCAATAGTTGAACCCGGATTAATAATGGATCCAAATCTCCACGACGATACCCAACATGAAGCACCCCAAACGGCCTCCTTCATACAATTCATCAAAATGGCTATACCCGTAACTCTAATCGAAGCATCCAATAGATATCTAGGAACCAATCTTTATTACAAACCCTAATAAAGCATCAAAGTCTCACACACACGGAAGAGACGACTCCAAACCCTAGATATCTCTAATCCCAACTCAAGACCAAACCAATGGAACAATTGAGAAACCCTAACACACTAGGGGAAACCCCATGGGGGCTTCCTCAAAGGAATTCACTCAAGAAGTCCAACCCTAATAGCCCCCAAGGCATCTATTTATAAGAAAGTACAAAAAATTAGGTCAAAACCCACTTTAAAACCGCGCAGCCGCGCACAGTCCGCGTCCTTTGTCCAGACCACCATGACCTTGGTCCGGACAAGCAGTGCAGTGAGCTTCCCAGACGTTTCCAAACCCTGCTAGTCCGGACAAAAGATGTTGAAACTAACCTTTTGCACCAAAATTTGTACCTTTCTTCGATTGGCTTGAATTCAAGACATAATTTCAACAACCTTTTCAATCCATAATGGTGTGCCCGTATTGATAATCGAAGAAGAGGGGCAAGAAGAACTAACGATGAAGCTTACAAAGATGAACAGCTTGAAGAGTTACTCCACCAGTTAGCCATGTCAGACCAGCCAAGTCTAACTCTGCAGTGGCATGATTCTGAAAGCACGGAGAATGGTCAAGGATGGAGATTTCACTTTCCTGAAAATGGCGAGTCTGAGGACATCCCTGACAAGACTACCATCGTGATGGGGCAAGAAAATGAGGAAGAAGCAAAAGAAAAAGATTCAGAATGTGTGTCTAGCCCACCGGTCAAGTATTTTCAGCCAAATGGTCAGCCAGTGTGCTACTTCCAAGATCCAGTAACCGGGCACAAGTATTGAGATGAATGTGATTGTGAAAAACGTTGTCCGGATTGCCTCCTTCAAAAGGATGGTATGTCCCCTCAAGAGCTCAAAAAGTTGTACGCCATGGAGAATCCACCGAAAAAGCCTGAACCAAACAAGGAGGAGAAGCCGGGTGAGCCAAGTCAACCAGTCTTGGGGTCTATACTATTTTAACTTGTATTTTGACAGACTCACACAAGATGCTGCGAAAATCAGATAAATAAAGTTGGCTCTCATGGTATGTAAGGACTACGAAGCGATTATTGCAGCAACTTATTTTCCTTCTAATCCCTTGCATCCAAAAATCAACGTTTAGTTCCCACAATTTGTTAATGACCAACCCATGGCTGCAGAATTAATGAACATTTCTCCGCAATTTTCAAGCTTATCCATTTAACTTTAGTCCACTAGTGCAAAATGAAGAAAGATAGTTTGACCATTTTGTAAACCGGTCTTTGATAACTGGTTGATTATTAATAATTTACCATTGAATGGAGACAAAACTCGATTCTTATTTAGTAACAAGTTTTTGAGGTTCTACTATCTCAATTTATGTTAGTCATAATTTCAAGGGTTGCAAACAGTAGTACTGTAAAATAGCTCTTTTGTTATTGTATGATGTTAGTTGGGAAGATCTTTGTACTTTTCTGCAATCCCATTATGATCTCATATCCTTTGCTAAAGGAGTTGCGAATTGAGGAGAAGAAAAGGGGATGGATTGAATAGGAAAAGCCACGTGGAAATGGACGACGAGATAAGGTAGTTGAATCTAATCCATATTGAAACTGGTTGTCATTGTGTGCAAGAAAATCATCATGAATGTCTTACTAAATCACTTGCTAAGTTCTAAAAATCTACAAACTTTTTTGCTAATGCAATATCACTGCTCATTTTGGCAACATAATGCACCAAAAGTTGATTTGGCTACAGCTGAGGGTAGCACTAAAGGGAGGGAGAAGACCAAATTTGATAGTGGAGGCAGCAGTTCAAGAGGACCTAGAATTTTTTCAATATTATAGACCACAATGCCCTTGATAGAGCTCAATGGAAAAAAAAAATAGATTCATGCAGCAGCCAACCCCAATTGATGGGGGCTAAGGCTCTGTTTGGCTTTATTTGGTTTGATAATGCAGTAAAAAAATAATGCCTTAGTTATGCTTCCGCCTATTAGTCTTGGAGGTACTTAGGGGTGGTTTCCCATTTTTAGCAAGGCTTAGCTTTTAGTCAAGTTTTTCCCAAAACGGCCACTTTTATCTCGGTTTTTAGCTTTGCTCCAAACTTTTGTAGATTATTGATTCTTCTCATCAACAGGAATCAGATAAGTATAAAATTATGACCGAAACTCAAATTTTTTTTTGGAATGATCCAAGAAAAGGCCCAAAATTCTAACAAACCCAAAAAAAAAAATTAAAGGCAAAACAAAAAGGCAAGTTAGGGGTTTTTTTGGGAAACAACTTGACTAAAAGCCACCTTGGCTAAAAATGGGAAACCACCCTTTACTTTTCATTTATGATGAGAAAGTAAATATGGTTTGGAATAAGCTTCTTTTGGGCTACCAATTCGGCTCCCTCGTGCTTATTGCTTCGATAACATTCAAAATAAGGAAAATCTCACTCCTAAAAGACTAAAATACATATAAATAAATCTCTTGCATAATCAACAACCATGTTTGTAGAGACACAATGATTGGTGGTTTCACATTTGAAAGGATTTCAAGCCACATCATTCTTTGCAAAAAGCCTGAACATACTCTAGCATTTAATTTTATAATAGCAATGAAACGTTTTCTATACATCTATAAGCTTCGCATCGTGTCACATACTGCTACTTTCACTCCAGAAATCCTTCATGAATTCGAACAACTTGCCAGATTTTATTATTTATCTTATCACGTTCTCACACTAACATTGACGGCGTGCTTATTGAATTCATTGCAGTACTATTATCATCTGAAAGCCACGGAGAATTGTAGATCACTTCTGGAAGTGTATGATTTTATCAAGCATGGAATTCCAATAAAAATTCTGAAGAAACTTGAGCAGTTCCAACCGAAGGGTCCCAAGGTAAGCTTGAGTAGTGTAATTGACATTTGCAAGTTAAGTACTACTTTCCATTGGTGAGCACAATCATTTTATGTTATTTAATTTTGGTTTTATAGTCCAATACGAAAAAAGGAACCTCACTGTTAAGGCAAAAGATTGTTGGCTCTTACAATGAGCAAACTCAAACAGTTTCCCTACAAGAAACACCACAAGTGGATGCCGAGCGCCAGCCACAACAAGTTGATGCTTCTACTTCAGCTGCTCAACATGTCGTCCCCTTTAGAAACTTCGAGTTTTCTTGAAACCTTAAGAAGTTTCCTATGGACAAGATAATGAGACATAGTTGACTTGGCTTTTGAACTTGGTTTGGATGTTTATTTGGTGATCATCAAACGGTCAAACCTTTCATAGCATTAAATTTCGGATAAATTACGTTACTTAAGACTGTCATGCTTTTTGCCTAGTTGTTATTCCCAAAGACACCCTATCTTCTATTTTGACTAGTTTAGTCAATAATTACAAGGCATAAGTAAAGCCTAAGAAACACCTAGAAAATACAGGAGAAAAACGATATAGACTATTGCTACCAAGACCACAAACATCAAAACCAGATAATGCTCCCTTGGCCACTAGAGAAACATTCAGAATTGAACCAGGTAAGTCAAGGTGTTGCCTTCTGAAATTAAACACAAAATCTCCATTTCACGGCACGTCCTGGGTTATCAAAAGCAATCATACGTGCCAAAACTGCGGAGTTGTGATCCAAAACATCGATACAACAACACTCCTATCAATTATAGACAATGGTGGAAAACAAAATCCTAGAACTTTGTCAAGGGGTAGTAATACACAATGTTTTTATAGTTTAGAGTCTTTAGACACAATGTCAAACAGTTAGTGAGCAACATGGGAAGAACTGCAGCTCAAGGATTTAACTCCAAACAAACAACAACTTGACTTGAGACTGTGTAACATGGGGAGAACTGCAGCTCAAGGATTTAACTCGAAACAAACAACAACCTGACTTGAGACTGTATTTTTTCTAATAACTCAGGTTGTCCGTCCCAGCTTAAACGCAATTAATTCCTGAGAACCCAATCCCACCATCCACTAGCGGGAACTTGATTAAAGCGGGGACAAAATCCCGTATGGACTAGCCTATAAGAATTGATAGCACTTGTGAGGTTTCGAAACCAACACCTTTATGATGGTACTGATATGATGAAACCATCAGTTATATGATTGAATCAACTGAACATAGGATTCTCCAACTTATTCATATACGTAAAGAACAAATGATCCCATTACACTTGTTAGTGCAAACCCAACTCAATCTAAAGAAAAAGGCAAAAACCAAAAATTAGGGTTCCAATTTTATTTTCCCTTAGTGAACAAAGATTACAAACCAAAATCTTGTGAAAGATGTGTTGGGCTCGTGAAGCCTGGTTGCGCTTTGACTAAATAGCTCTTTGTTTGATTACATAGTGGAAACAGGTGTGAGCCATACTCAACTACACAATTGGGGAATCACGTAAATTCTTGTTTTCTATTCTTGATTAGTTTTCACGCTTTGTGTGCTTGTTGGTTTGGCTGATTTGACAAGATGACTTTTGTAGCACAAGTAGAGGTAGGTACTAGTTAGTATTCTAAAAGATTGCTAGTATCAAACGGAGTGACTTTAAATACTTAATGACGGGGGTTGGCCCCTACACTCCCCCCAATTTTCTTCCTGTTTTTAGTGTACTTTTAGATTTTTTTGTAATATTACTGAAGAGTGGTCCCTACAAATTAAGCAAAATTGGCATTCCTGCGTCCGCCACTGCTTAATGATTGTAATATTACTGAAGAGTGGTCCCTACAAATTAAGCAAAATTGACATTCCTGCGTCCGTCACTGCTTAATGAACTATGAATAAGTAACAGAATCACACAATATGGCAATACCCGTATACCAGACAGATGAAGGAAATGATGGAATGGGGCGGGGAACACAGACTTACCGTGGGTAGCAGGCAGCCGCAGTCTTGTTGCCCGAAAATGCAGAGGGATAGACGGAAATCTTTTGTTGTTTTATGCTGCTTTTGACAATTTGCCAAAATGAATTCCAAAAGTGGAAATGAACATGGCTAGTCTAGTTTTTTTCTTATTCATTATTCATTGGGTGCTTACCGTGCTTTGGCTATTAAATTTTTTTTTGTCTTTACTAAAAAAATTGCATTTATTAGTTTTGCATCGGTGTTTTTTTTATTATTAGTTCGTCTCGATAAGAGAAATTTAAAAATTAAAAAATTATTAGCTATACTAAAATTTTGGTCAATAACAATAAAAATAATTCAATAATTCAAAAAAATTTAGATTATTTTTGTGTTTAGTGAATTTTTTTAATATTTGTATCATTGACTTTTGAGATTCCTCAAGACAAACTAATAAAAAAATTGTTACAAAACTAACAAATGCAAAAAAAAATTTACATAAATAAAAAAATGAACCAAATAGTTCATGTAGAATTTTCATTGGTAAGTGGGTTTTATTTTTTATAGGTCTACTTATTCAACCCTTTGGGAGCATGTCGGGTTGGCGCTCTAATACAATTCAACACCATGAACCTACATAATGTGGTGCTAAAATAAATTGAAGACCACGTAGCAATTATGATAAGGTAACAGAAAAAAAAGGTTACATTCATCTCATTGATGCCATCTATAGTAGGCCGGAAAATAACGGTCATATGGGTCGAAATTGGTTCGTATCAAGGGCACAAACCCCATACGAAACGAAGCCCACCCCTTTGCAAGAAATGGGCCGAGCCATCATTCGAGCCCAATGGATCCGTACCGAGATTGTACAAGCCGGCAAGAATCAACATCTCGGCCGAATCAAGATTGTCACGCCCTCAAATTTACAACATTATTTAGTAACAATATTTTCAGAATAGCAGTCAACAGTCTCATTAGTCAAAGTCACATTCACTCTCACGAGTTAAAGTCAAACATAGTTCTTATCAAACCGGTACCCATGTCCAAATGCATAAGTAGTAATTGTATCAAAGTTATTACATCACTTTCCAACTTGTCAAAAGATATTAATGAATGATGAAGTTTCAAAATCATCATTGCCAAAAATAATAAGTTCCTAAGATAATATGATAACTCCACGGCAGTTAGCTTTCAAAACATGCACACACTTCAAGCATTCAACCTCATGCTACTCGTTGAGTACCTGAAATTGATAGGGTGAGCTCACTAGCCCAGTAGGAAACATATCTACTAACGCTAAGGGTATAGACAATTAAATGTGCACATGGAATGACAATCATGAGTGAAATGCTTAATGGAAGAAGGTTAATGCGATCGAACCAAGTGTTGAACCCAAAAGAAATTCTCAAATGTATCGCGTTCTCCAAACTACGGTGTCATTTGTTTCCTTCCACGTTATCAACCCATTCTCATTATTAATCTTTCATTTAAATAGGAAATTCATCCCTCTGCCGGATTTCCGTTCACCCCTGCCGGATTTTGTGGGCTCCGTTCACCCCTAGCCAGAGACGCACTGAATGGTGGCCCTAGTATTCACATTTACCGTTATAAGTCATCAATTTATCGCTCATGTGTCCAAAACATTTGGACAAACCATTTCGTTCAAAAACACGTGTTTAATGGTTTTCCCTAGATTCCCAAGTGTCAAGCATACGGTGGAATCTCGAGATAAATCACCAATCATTCGAGGATAGATTAGGAGTGAGTATTTCAAGCAGCAAACAAGTGTATGACATGAATAAACCAAACCAACACAATCGGGGATCAAAAGAACAAAATTGGCAAAATTAACAAAGGGGTATTTATACCTAAGTAAAGGGGTATCGATCCCAAGTGTCCAGTTTGGGAACAGCGCGCTAGGTATCGATACCCAGAAAATGGGGTACCGATACGTAGCCCTTTTCGAGCAGATTCCTGACAGATTTTCCAAATAGATGGGATTTCAACACAAGGCCAAATTTTGAGGTTTCAAACATTAAAATGAACATGGGGAAATGATATACCAACCATCAATTCATGGATTACTCAACCAAATGTATGGATTCAAGCTCAACCAAGATCAAAGCCCTTTTCATGGAAATTTTCATGTGTGACTAGAAAATGGGTGAATAAAATCAAGAACAATACAACATATCAACAATATACCATTAGAGGGAGTAGAAAATGATCCCTACCTCAATGTGTAAGCTTCAAATGATGAAAGAAATGAAAACCTAGCTTCTTCTTCAAACCCAACCAAAAGAAGCCTTCCTCAAACAAAACCAAGTTACACCCGAATTCCAAATCACGCAAAGAAGATGGATTTGAGGTTGGTTCTTGAAGTGGTGAAGTGTGGAAGGTGGATTTGTGGTGGAACTTTGGAGAAATTTTGTGAAAGAGACAAGGAGGGGGTGGCCAATTGGTAGAGAGAAAGAGAGGGAGTGATTTTGTGGTGTGAAATCCCCCAACACACCCTTCTTGGAGGTTTAGGGGGGTCACTGTTTCAGTGGTACTCTGAGAGCAGCCATTTTGTGCATATTGCCAAAGGTTAGGTCTATCTCCAATCATCCCCCGCCCATACCCTCAATTATTGAGAACTAGATGAGTTCTGTTATTGTTGTTGTTGTTGTGGTAACTAGTTTGTGGCCTAGCCTCTCGGGCTGTGAGAGGTTTCTATTAGGCATTGGTGAAATCCTTATCTTGGATGGTATGCTGAACCTTTTTCTTGTTTGCCCATTTAGGATGTATATCGATCCACATTTGTTAACTACTGTTTTTAGTTCAGTTGGATGAGAATTTGGTTATCTTGGTTTGGCTGCTGAATTTTAATGTTCCACATGTTTGTGAGATGCATTCTTATGCTTCTGTTTGATTCTTTTGAATGGCTGGATCTTCTGGATGAGGATTTCTCTTGATTTCTTTGACTCGCATGGAATTGCCTAAAGTTGAGCAGATCATCAAAATTAAATTAGTTTCTTGCTGTACTTTTTTTTCTTCACCTTCGGAAATCTTTTGTTTGATCGAAACACACGCAAACAATATATGAATCTTGGGCTATTATGAGGTCATACATTTGGTTGGTTGCTTTTTCTAATTTCCATGGCATGATGTTCTTTTTTGGGCCAAATTGTGTACATGGGCTGAATTGTGCACATGAACTGTGTTGCTCGACTTTTTCACATGACCTTGGGGATTCATCAAATGGTTGTGTAGCGCTTCTTTAGGATCTGACTCCTATGGCCATGAGGTTGGCGCTCATAGTAATCTAGTATATACTCCGTACTAACATAACATATAAATTAAAAAAAAATTATCGTATGATCAATTTTCTAGGTTGATGCATTTTCATAACAATTGTAATTTGTTAAGTAGGGGTGTGCATGGTTGGGCCCACCCACCACCCGATCCAAATGCATCGGGTTGAGAAAAAAAGCACCTGCTTTCAAACCGAAAATGCTTCGAAAGAATCGAAACCGACCAAATCAGGTTATTTTGGTTGTGGCCGGGTACCACCAGGTATATCGGATACTGGTCATATTCCCTATTTGTAAGTTACCCAGGGTGAGGGAAAGTTTTAGAAAAACTAGTAAACAATATAGATTTTTTTTTTGGTAAGTCGGAATATTGATAAACTGAACAAAGCAGAAGTTACATGATATAAGTGTGAGCGTAAACAGTGGCATATTACAAACCAAGGAGTAATAAAACTACCAGTCTAGCACCTGACTAATAAGACAGTCCCTAACTATGAATTCCCTAATGGAGAGAGGCATCTTCTCTTTCAAAATCAAGTCTTCTTCCTGCTCTGCTCCCATGGGGGCTAGGTGATCTGTAACGCCTCATGTAGACAACTAGCCCAGTACCTTGATTTGATCCACAAGCCACACCACATAGCCCAAAATGCTTAAGCCTAAGGTACTAGTAATCTCATACATGGTTTGTTATATACTCAAGATCACTCGTGTAAACAACCAATGTAGGACTAAACATCATCTACCTCCAAACCTGGGGTATTACATGATCAGCACAATCATTGCTTTCTCTAAAGATGTATGTTAATTTAGCTCCAGTACGGGTGAGGAGAGCATTAGCATCTTTGATCATGATACTCTGGGAGTGATTAGCTGCAGCCCCTTCCTTGATCAAGTCCACCGCCACGCTTGCATCAGATTCGATAGACACATTGATTATATTTTTCTCTAAGATGATAATAACCAATATTTGCTCTAATGTATCCTGGAGAAATATCCTCAAGGCCTCAAGGGAAAAGGTCTTTACATTGGCTACGCAGAGTCCATTTCCATTCCTCAGTTCCAAGCGATGCTGCTTGCAAGATGTGAGATTACATGCTTCCATGTCCAGTAGTACTGCCATGCACCACCCTCCACTTGCCACCTTGTTCTCCAGAATCGCAACCATCATCCCCACTGCGTACAAAATTTTGTCGACGAGAAGAAACAAAGAGCATCTCTAATGGCCTGCCATTCAGGCAGTTTTTATTAGAATTTTACAATAAGTTTCACATTCGGTACTCTAAGAGCTTCTGCTTCTCCAGTGGGTGGGAAGCTATTTGAGTAGCTAGCCGGTTGGCATTGCCTAATAACCGTCTGGCTCTGTTTGTGCACTTCTCTCCATCCGTTGAGTCGGTGGAAGGCTACTTGACTTAACCTTCCATCCGTTGAGTCGGTGGAAGGCTACTTGACTTAACCTTCATTGATGGGTGATGAGGACCCATATTTACTATTAAGATCTTTCTTTTAATAGGTGCAGTCAAGGATTTCTTCCCGACTCATTCTTCTATGAATTGCTGAAAGTGAGAAGAGGTTTATCAAAATCTAGCTAGAAGGTTCAATAGTGTTCTTCTAGTGTTGTGCTATTTGACCTACAATACTTCGTTAAGGAGGACAGTGTTCATTAAACCCCCAAGGCCTCAAGTACTATTTTATACCTTTCATATGGGTCCCTCACATGGTAATATCAAATTCACAAGGGAAACATAAAAACCCACAAGGAACTGTACCTCGATAAAAAGTGGTTCTTAAACTCCCAAAAGTAAGAATTTTATTTTTTTTTGTCAGACGGTATACATCAGTGGGGTTAGTAGGTTAACAAGTGATGGGGTTCAAAGTCTCTCCATAAGATCGAACCCCAAACCTCCCCCTTGAAAGCCAAGGGGTACAACCCACCTAACAAATGTGTAACTGTTATCAAACGGGTTCCCCACAGGCCACAGCTGGGGATGCAAGCCAACCTATGCAAAGAATATGACTCTTATCTTGTATGGGGAGATTCTGGCTTCAACACAGGAGGGAGCAGCAAGTCAAGGCAAATTCTGAATTTCTAGAAATGACTTCAAAATTGCTTCCTTCATTCTCTTGGAGTCACCTTTCCGGCTTGATGAGAAGCTGCTTGAGCTTCTATGGACAGTGGGATTCACTATAGGAAGCCTCTTGAATGGCTGCAATTTGAAGACCAGACACTAAGTTATGAAGAGTATTAAAGCTGGAAAAGAGAGAGCCACTGCAATGGCCAACATAACGGCTATAAACACCACCTTTAATTCTGTAGCAAAAAGACCATTTCAACTCCAGACATGGTTATGCTTCCAAGCTCCGTCAGTTGAATATCAAAAGAAATTAAAGAGGTAGGTAGCAAAGTCAGTTAAGCTTTCAGCACAGATACCAACATATTTGAACATAAACAGGTCGGGGATTTATAAAAAGTATCTAGATTTATTTTTCAAAAGCCATGCATGTTTATATCATATTCTTAACATTGGAATGAACCGTACTAGTTGATATTGCAAATGAAGTAAGGAAAATCCAAATGAAATCTAAGCTACACTTCACAGAGGCATGAAGAGGTAACTTTATCAAGAAGGTGCTAACGACCGCATTTAGAGTACGAGTTAATGACCAAAAAGTGTCTTGATATTCTACGTAACGACATCAATGTAATGTCTAATAAAGTTATACCTTTTGGCCTTATGTGTGTTATCCACGGCCAATTTGGCAGTGGGGAAGTAAAACAGTCTTCTCAATAATGGTTTCTCTCTCACTTTCTCTAGTTGCTGCTAGGATTTCTGCTCCAACAAAAATGGATGGAGTTATGCATCTGTCACAATTCTCCCCGATGTGTCCATTTTGGAAAACAAATAAAAAGATGAGACTCACCAAGTGGCATATCTCAAAGGACTTGGTAGAGCAGAGGTTTGCCTTCCAATTGCATTTATGTTTTGAATTTCACACTTCAGACGAAAGTGCCCAGCTCTGTGTACAAATATATCTTTTTGGAACTTACCCGAGAGTTATGTAACTCTCTTCTCTCTTCTTTTCTGATCAAACTGTTATGTAATGCTCAAACAAATTTTATCCCAATAGCATTTGCCAGAGGAAACAAAAATTATGCCGTACAATACAAATGGTCGAAAAAGAATTGAACTACCTAATCCACCTAAAATAGATAATTACTCAACAAAGGCTAAACTTAAATTTCGGACATACATGGAAGGAAAATACTTTACATTGTTACTACAAAAGAATAACCCATAAATCACAAATTTAACAGTACTCTAATGTTTCATAATTGGACGAATTTCTATAGTGTTTCCTTTTAAGATGGTAAGGTCCTTTCTAGTTGTTATAGGAGTTTCTACATACTTTCTCACTCAATCAAAAAAATGGAGAGAAGAACTGAGATTAATTGATATTACATGTGCTAGTCAGACCAATGGAGATGACAGTGCCAAATTGTGAGATTAAACCAAGGGGTTTGAACCAGTATTCACCGTGTAATCTGTATGAAAACAATACAATTATGTAGTTGTAATCTCTTCAATGTGGGTGCATTAAAAAGCAAGATTATGCTCGGACTCCAGAGGCGGTGCCACACTTATCACAGGGTTTTGACATGAACACCCTGCCTTTTCCTCTGCATGTACTCATTCCATGTTCAATCTATTCCATTGACCACCCAACTCTTTAAATTTTGAACACCTAAGAAGTTCACAAAAGCCAAAGTTGCAGTCCTCCACCTCAACAGCTATCTCTCAGTGGACAAAAAACAGGTCTCTTTGTCTATCACACAAGTGATCATCAATGCAAAGTTTTATTATCCCAACCAAATGAGAGACGGATGAATGACTTTTTGAATATATTTACATAAGTACAGTCAAAACATTGCTTCACATCTGATTTCATCAATTGAATTGTTAAAATTTAAAGTTTCTTCAATAACTAGTTATCCGGGACAGTTTGCACGCACATAGACTAATATCGGGATCCTTACTTTAATGTTGGGACAAACCTCTGATGGTTATTTGTAAGTTCTTAATGACAATCCTGACAAAAATTTATAGAGCCGCTACTGCAAGATTCAATTCAAAAGGTCATTCAGAGTAAAGGACAACATATCCAAAACTGGTAACCATAATTTATTTGGGGTTTGTCATTCCAGTACAGTTGGACAACTCCCTAATCCAACACGATATCATAAATGAGAGTAATCCTAGCCCAGATTTTTAAGATACAGGGATTACAGTAATTCCAACAATGCCCTCATTCAACTTGACTTTGTGGCTTTAGTATAAGATTTGAATTTGAAAACAGTTGCTGCTAATTGGCTTTAATGTGGTAGCCCATTGCCCACAAACTATCATGTCAAAAATGGACAAAATTTATGTAGGTTAATTGAATCTTAGGTGTCCAATGGTAATTATAAAGCTAAACAGATTGGACAAATCCTGACATTAAATTTTTCTTACCATTGTATCTGCCTGAGCTGGATAAGACACGTTGCCTCGATTGCATGAACTGGGGTGCTCCCTTAACTCTCTAACTCTTCCCATTTGCTCTCTCCCTCTCTTTCATATACCAACCCTGGAAAATAATTTCTCCTTTTCACTCCCTTGCCTCTGCAGCAAAGAACAGATGAGTTCTCTGGGGAACAAGGTAAATTCTTGAACAATGATTCCTCATATATGTCAGATCTATCACTGATTTTATAGACCTTAAAATAGAATGCATTCACATAACTTTGGTTTTACACATCTCATTTAGGGGTGAAAACAAAAAAAAAAAGAAGAGAAAACTGGACTGAACCGGAAAACCGGACCAAACCGGTATTATTTTCCCTTCTTTTTTTTTCCCGACCAGGTCGGTTCTGGAAAACAGATTTCTCAGAATTGCAAAACCAGTCCAGTTTCCGGTTTTTACACCGAACCGGAACTATATATATACTACTTGACACCTCACCCCATATCCCCCAAACCCTAAATCGTTTCCAGACTTGTGCGGCAACCAAGTCGACTGTTCTCTCGCTCTCTCTCCTCCTGAGATCAGATCAACACTCGACTAAGATTTCCTCCATCTGAGATCAGATCAACACTGGACTGAGATTTCCCCCTAACAGATCGATCGAATCGAAAAGAAAAGTAACAGAGATCGATCGGAGTTCTGAATCGTAACATCACGGAGTTCTGTATTCGGTTCGGTCCGTCGTTCTCTCTCTCTCTCTCTCTCTCTCTCTCTCTTCCAAACCGGGAAAACTGGAGGGGGAAAACCGGACTGAAACCTGGAAAACCTAACCAAAACAGGACCGACCAGTTAAAACCGGTTTCCGGTTTTGATGTTTTCCAAACCGACATGTCCGGTTCGGTCCAAAAAATACGCCAAAACCGGACCGGTTACACCCCTAATCTCATTTTTCTTATTAAGTTTTTTTTTTTTTTTACTTCATAAGCTCCATAGTTGTTATATCTATTTTTTTGCCTTTCCACCACCTTCTTATAAAAGGACATATGCTGTTCGACAATCCTTCTTTGATTGTATTTCAAACTAGATCACTTGATAAGTTTCGCATCCCATACAGAACATATTTTGTGTGTTGCATGTACTACTTGCTGATGTCTATAAAGAAACTAGGTAGATTTGGTCACGTATAGATGAAGGTAATAATGTGCCGTATAATCTTGTAAATCCTGTGATGGATCATAAGGATCATAAACAGCCGTGCTAAATTTGTGAGTAGTCAAGCTCCTCTCTAGTACCTAAAGGCTAAAAGGGACTAGACCGTCCCATTGGGTACATTGTATGCCCAACAATATCAGATCGACGTGATTTTTGGAGTGTGGTGTTTTTTATGAGCTCTAAAAAAATGATTGAGATCATCTAAGTGGGCCGGCGAAGAGCCCAGAAAGAGCAGAACAAGGCCGTCAATGATCCTGCCAAACAAAAAAATTGTGAACTAGTCTATGAGGTGACCTGAATTTAGTTTTCACGCCTTTTTATCTCTCTAGTTGACCCTCCTTTATTACGATGGCGTAGAAACTATAAGACAAACAAAATGATAAGATTATGAAATTAGTTAATATGACTTTCGCTAAAGGGATATGCACAGGCCGGTCCATAATTGGACCTGTTTACCGCAACTCCACGGTAATTCCAAAAAAACACCAAAAACTCATCTCTCTCTCTCTCTCTCTCTCTCTCTCTCTCTCTCTCTCTCTCTCCACCCCACATGGACACAATCTCTCTCCTCAACTCCCAAAACGGTATGAAAGTGCCTAGATCCTAGGGTATCCTATGAAAATGTCTAAACCACTAAAACCCTATAATAGGGAAGTGCACCCTAAACCTAAACCCTAGGGTGCCCTATGAAAGTGCCTAAATCTACACTCTAAGTGCCTAAAACCCTAGGGTACCTTATGAAAGTGTCTAAACCACTAAAACCCTATAATAGGAAAGTGCACCTTAAACCTAAACTCTAAAAAAAGAGTGAGTGACCTTAATGGTAATTAAAAAAGAGTGATTGACCTTAATGGTAATAATATTTGTTTTCTGGCCTTAATGGTAATTGTTCCTTCGCTAAATACACACAACCAACGTTGAAAAGGTTAGTGACAGCCTGACAGGTTGCTTTTTTTTTATACCATCACTATTTCTTTGCCATATAAGCTCGTGGACTTAACTATGCTAGTACCAAGACTTTTCTTTCCTACCAATGTAAGCTTTATCTGCCACCAAAGGTAAAACAATGAGTTAATTGTGTTTAATAACCTCAAAGGAGTCAAGGATGTTTAATAACCCCAGGCCATTCGAATTTCCTCGCACATGCTGACTGTTTTCCAATGCTCCTAAAGTTCTATTTTTCAATTATATTTCCGCAAATGAACTAAAAGAAAAAAATTGGGAGAAAAAAAACAAAAGGCTAAAAAACAAAGAAGTCATAATTTATTTCCACAAAATTTACTTTTCCAGTGAGTGAAAGTTCGACTTTATCTAACGCACTACCTGTATCCTTGACATATCTAATGACCAAATACAAATTATCCTTTCAAAGTTTCAATTATTCAATCTTGTAATTCACCCCCCAAATTAGGTTCATGACAAGGATGAGGAGAGTAGCAGTAACCATAGACATAAATTTTTTGTTGTTTTCTTGTTAACAACGTTATTGGAAGTATGCACTTAAGCTATACAGAAAATGGGACTAAAGAATTTCCAAGTTTTTTTTTTTTTTGGGTAAATGGAATTTCCAAGTTGCTTATCATATTATAGAAGTACTTTGTTGATTGATAATCGAATCTATTATTTGGTGAGGTTGTAAAGTTCAATTAGTAACCAGTCACCCCCATCATAAACGTCAGATTCTACTTTGTTTAATAATATGTACAACTCGTTTTGTTAATGGTAAATTTTGTGTCAATTATTGTTATGGTCCACGAAATCTACATTAATTACCTACAAACCTAACCAAACCAACCTTAAGTCCCAATAAATTGGAGTCGCCTACAGGAATATATTGTCTCCATCCACTGAGTTATGTTAAGAGCATCAAGTTCCATGATATCCGAGAAATCTAGGTCTTATCAAACTATTTTCTCTAAATTCAATCTTGGTCTACCCGCCACCCCTTAGTGCCCATCTACTGTAACCATATCACTCGTCCTAACTACCGCATTGACCCATATACAATAGACATGTTCAAACAAACGTAATATATTCTCTTTCATCTTTTCTTCTACCGGTGCTACCATATCATCCTATGAAGGTTTTTTATTATATTTTTATCCCGCAAAGCCTTACCACATGTCAATCTCAAAATTCTTAGTTTCGCTACACATATCCCACTCGCATAAACCAAACCAAAGGCCAAAAATAGACCAAGAACATATGGTCCCCCACCCAAAATAGACCAAGTAGTTACCGAAACTAAGCCATGGTGTAACTTCAAAGGGGAGTAACGAAAAGAATCAAGAAGATCCATACTAGTATAATCACATAATGTCTTCCATTTGTACGTGCCGTATATTACCTGCGTGTAAAGGGATGCACTATTATGGCAATCATTGCCGTAGAAGCATGGTGAGGTAGTGTGACACTTTAGGAAAGGGGAAAAACCTACTTTTGTGGGGAAAAAACCTTGCATTGTAACCGAACTATATACGATTAATGACTATATGTTATCTAGCATATTGACTATTGTAAGACTTGTCTTAGTGTTGGGAGCAATGAAAAAGATATGGAAATGATGACCAATTCAGTGTATCAGAAAGCTTATAACGTGTTCATATGGTGTTGCAAAGTTTAGTGAGGTCCTAGGTTTGTAGAGAAAAGGACTCTGTGATTAATAAATAACTTTTTACACAAAGGATAAGCCAATCATATCACAACAAAGGAAATTATAATAAATATACATTCACCTTAATCTTTATTCTATATTGTCATGATAGTTGTTCTCAAGTTGTAAATATGGTTTAGGGGTAGGCTATTATTCAATTCACATGAAAAAAATTCAGAAATATTTAAACCGATACAAAAAATGGACATGAAAAGATGGTATGAGATAAGTTGGAACCTAGTTAAAAGCCTAACAAATCGAGTATGAGTCAAGGTATATGTGCGAAGGTAAAGTCACAACTTTTGTCAAACCAATAGTATTTTTCAAGGTTGTATTGAAGATCAATTCTGACAAAGAAGCATAATTTCAGCTAGTTTCCATTCCACAAAAGAAATGGTCTACATTTTATAAGATAAAAGTTGTGTAATCCAAGGAACTACTAGCTTCACTAAATACAACACCTCAACTATGTTTACATCAATGTTTTGAAAACCAGAAAAACAGGAGTGAACCACAAGGACCGCGCGGATGGGAGACCAATTCAACCCTGGTTCAACTGGAAATGTACCACAATGTCATGACCATCGTATAAATATATTAAAAATCTAAATAAGCTAAAATCTAGAGGAAATGAAAAGATGGGGAAGATTTGTGAAGCGAAGTCCCACATTGCCTGGGTACCAAAAAAATATAAAGTACATTAGCGTGACGGCACCCTCACTTCACGAGCTAGCTTTTGGGGTTGAGTTCTACCCAAGACTGTGTAACATGGTATCAGAACTAGGTACTAGAGATGGGTAAGGTGCGTGTCTCTAGCTTGCACGCGGGAGGTGCTGCTGAGTGAGCACGCTGTGTGTGAGGGAGGGTGTGAAACAAAGTCCCAAATCGCCTGGGTACCAAAATAATATGAAGTACATTAGCGTGAGGGCACCCTCACTTCATGAGCTAGCTTTTGGGGTTGAGTTCTACCTAAGCTTCTGCCATAGACACACTCAGGTTTGCAACTATTATTTTCCCATATTTCTAATGTTTCACATCAGCAGTGCAACCTCTAAACCCTCATTGGTGTGAAACTTTTATCTCTTAAACTTACTTGTCACCTATCGATTAATATGTTCACATAGAAAATCTATTTTCAAGTTAAATGGTACTTTTTTCAATATAGGTACAGAATAGGTTAATAGATTGACATATGCAACTTTTTTTGCTTAATGAATGACAAGATGAGTAATAAGGAAGTTAATGAATGATATGGTCAGATTTCAGTGTAATTTTCTCTGTTTGAATACACTAATCTGGTTTTATCTTAGTAACTAAGCTATACATAGCTTAGCATTAGCCATGCTGTCTCTATTAACCAATAGAAGTGCGGTGAAGGCCTCAGATAGGAAGGCTAGTGACTTTGTCCCACATCGGCTGCAAAACAAAATTCAGGGAGTGCGCTAACTTGTAAAAAAGGATCGCCCAAACTTCTTACAAAACAAGGCGGCCGAGAGTTAAAAGTAACCAGATGGTTGGAGCAAACCACGACCAATTTTGGCGGTGCTCCAACACGACCAATTTTGGCGGTTTACTAGTAAATTGCTGTTTTGGATGGTTTTCACAATATAAGCCAGTTCTTTGACCTAGGTGGTTTTCGTTTGTAGCCTGGACCGGAATGACAGCCGGCTGATGGTTCTACGAGTCTGACCAGCCGGTCTGGTCTGATTTTCAAATTTTCAAAGCATGTGTTTCTGTTACATAAACATTTTTGTAGAGAATCTATTGGCTTCTATTTATCCCAACCCAACTCCTTACTCAAACTTAACATTCAATATCTGAAATATCAGAGGCTTTAATGCGGTTTTAGGCTACTTCATGCCCTATATGGAGAACAATATTTTTGGAATCCCTTGGTGATTCATTTCGGATGAGATTTCTCTCTCTTAACCCTCGATGGAATGTGATGGTTAATGTTTACTGAACCCTAAATGCAAGTACTTTGTAGGACAAGGAAACAAATGATTCATTGAGCATGTAATTCCAGTAATATTTTCAAAACCAACTTTTAGACTAATGTATATTACACACTAGTTCAAGTTTAGTGAAACCAACTGCCACTCCCTCAATAGCTATTAATTGTCCCTCGATACTCTGCTTATCACTTGTCTTTCGCTTCTACAAAATAAGACACAACTCACAATCCTAGTGTATTATATACCCATTTCAAGCTTTCTAAACAGTCTAAATGGTTAGATAATTAAAGGAACCATCTTGTGCCAAAAGCAACCTTTTAGACACAGTAGTTCAGATAAGTATCGGATATCGTGGCTATCTAAACAATCGAAAGTTACTCCCCTAAAGATAAAGCAATTGATTGAGACTAGTCAACTAGCAACTAAAACCTAGACACAAGTTTGAGATTGAGACTCTTTGGTGTTTTGGACCTTTAGGAACTTCATAACGAGATCATTTAATTTAGATACCACCTGTTGCCTTGGTAGAAGTACACCCACCAATACGCTAAAAGAAAAGGATGATCACATGCGCGGGCACACACACACAATACAAACACAACCTTCGAGCAATGTCTTTCTTCCCTGCTCCTAGTACACCAGCCACTCAAGATGATACGTACACAATCCGAATTCATTAAAGCAATCATCGCTTTTGTTATGCTTATCAAGTACTTTTATTATATGTGCCCCATCTTTACAAATCTTATGAGACCCTTATATCTCTACTAGAAGTTGACATTCACATAAACCCTATGTAAAGAGTCACGTATGCACATTTGCAGTC
This sequence comes from Gaultheria prostrata, assembly GCA_036023075.1. NCBI lineage: Eukaryota > Viridiplantae > Streptophyta > Magnoliopsida > Ericales > Ericaceae > Gaultheria > Gaultheria prostrata. The sequence continues at coordinate 43,739 of JAXBDA010000403.1, read as the reverse complement.
TTTGGAGTTGGAGAAAATTCTCACATGGAACAGGAAAGCAGCTCCTCATAGCTCAAGTGCATCTTGGAAATGAACTCCCCAAAAATTACGCTCTTTAAAGTAAACCAATACAACTATAGGAATTTCAGACATATCACAATAGAGTTAGTTACTCCTCCGTCAAGCATTGTTTGTCCATTTTCGAACAGCGGCCTTCAATTGAAGAAGATATCATTTTTTACTGCAATATTCTCAAAATATCTTAAGATATTTAAAAACAAAAAAACCTTAACAATAGGGGTTGTATTTGCGCCAGGACTCAACATTGCGACGTGAGCTACATCAGCCACTACTGCAAGAAAAAGCTGAAGTAGAAGGTACAACTAACCTTGAGGCTATGAGTTACAAGCTAGAAAAAGATAACAATGTATCTGCAGATGACCAGGTAAGCCATTTTATGACATTCCTATAATGGCTAATATGCATCACTTTTGATCTTCCTTTCCTATATAATCATTTGCTTTATTTTCCTTATTGTTCCCATTTTTTAGCAAATTTTAGTATCGTCCATACAGTTCCATTTTCATCAATTTGAACTTTCATTTCCGCTTCAACGTACGTAGCGATAGTCCATTATTATTCCATACACAAGGAATTAACACATCTCAAACTAGAGGGTAAAGGGAAAATTAGATGAAAATGTTAGGAACACTGGTTTAATTCACCATTTTCTTTCTTGGGCTTGAGGAGAAGTCTAAAATGCAATTAGTTGTAACTCATGTGAGTCGAATCTATTACCTTTTGGAGATGAAAAAGGGACTCTATTGAAACAGAGGAAGCCCCAAATCACGTCCGACAAATCACCTCCAAAGGTATGTATAACGATCAAACTTTTGACGCATGAATCCCTAAGTCCCTTTTTCATAATGTATGGAAAAATAGGGAAATAGCCGACCCCAATTGATTTGGGACATAAGGCTCGGTTTGGTTTGGTTTGGTAAGGAAAAATAGGGAAACATACAAGGAGACTTTTATGGAATACCCACAAAAACTAATTCGAGAATTATTTCTTGATGAAATACAGCATAAAAAACAAAATATTGTGGAATGTGCATGACTTGCAATACTGCGAAATTAACGAAGGTCCACATAAAAAATGCAATTGAACCTAAACAAAAAAACTAAGCAATAGTTGGCAAGGAATCAACTATAATGCAAGTAGACTTCAAAAGAATGATTTAAAGAGAGAATGATGGCTTAGCAATTCGAAAGAAAAAGAATGTAACATTTTTAGGCTTCATTACGAATCATTTAAGAGAAAAAACTTCATTAAATAATTTAATGAAGGTATCTTGAACTGAATTAAGTATGCATCGAGAAAGCGATATGATCAAAATCAAACAAATAGAAGAAATAAACAAACAACAACACTAAAGCTCTTAAGCTCTACCACAAATGTCATGTATACAAACGTTAGGAGTTAATGCATTTCTCTGAATGAAATAGCTGATTATATGAATTTCATTTGACCAGAACCCAACAACACGTACCTTGAAAAGATCCCACGGACAAAAAGGTACCGGGCAATACGCCATTGAAGCTATTCCAATGTCGTACAAATTCCCAGGCGATGATACAATTCACCGAATAGAGTATCCAAAGGTGAGGCTTTCCATCCTCTTTCAAGGTTTATGATGCTTTTTGTTTTATTCTTTTCTGCTACTTTTTGGATTTTTGCCCCCTGAAACCATAAACATCTAGCATTAACTCATGCATGGGTGAGCAAAGACGAACGGACAAAAATGTAATGATACTGTACAAAAATGTAATGATAGACAGGGCACTTTGCTCTTTGGTCTGTGTCTGGTCGATACTATTTTAACATCTAGTTTGACAGATTCGCACAAGACCCACTGTCCCCTAGAAAATCAGATAAATAAAGTTGGCTCCCATGGTATGTAGGGACATTATTGTAGCTAAGAACTTATTTCCCTTCTAATCTCTTGCATCCAAATATCAACACACAATCAGTTAATGACCAACCCATGGCTGCAGAATGAATGAACATTTCTCTGCATTTTTCAAGCTTATCCCTTTAACTTTGGTCCACTATTGCAAAAGGACGAAAGGATATTTTGACCATTTTGTAAACCGGTCTTTGATTACTGGTTATTGTTATTTAGTAACAAGCTGTTGAGGTTCTACTATCTCAATTTATGTTGGTTGTAATTTCAAGGGTTGCCAAAAGTAGTACTATAAAATAGCTCTGGGGTTATTATATGATGTTAGTTGGGAAGATTTTTGTACTTTTCTGCGATCCCATTATGATCTCATATCCTTTGCTAAAGGCGCTACCATTAGAGGAGAGAAAAACGGGCTGGATCCAGCAGGAAAGGCCACGCGGAAATGGACGACGCGACAAGGTACTTGAATCTAATCCATATTGAAACTGGTTGACATTGTATGCAAGAAAATCATCATGAATGTCTTACTAAATCACTTTCTACATTCTAAAACTATACCAACTTTTTTGCAAATGCAACCTCACAGCTCTTTTTAGCAACATAATGCACCAAAAATTGATATGGTTCCAGTTGTGGGTAGAACTAAAGGGAGGGGAATACCAAATTTGACAGAGGAGGCAGCAGTTCAATCGATTTGGCTCCCTGTGCTTATTGTCTCGATAACATTCAAAATAAGGGAAATCTCACTCCTAAAAGGCTAAAAACATATAAAACACAAACCTCATGCATAATCAACAACCATGGTTGTAGAGAAACAATGACGGGTGGTTTCAAATTTGAAAGGATTGCAAGCCACATCATTCTTTGCGAAAAGTTTGGACAAACTCCAGCATTTAATACAATAATAGCAACGAAACGTTTTTCCTACACATGTATAAGCTTCGTACCATGTCACATACTGCTACACACCATAAATCCTTCATGAATTTGAACAACTTACCACATTTCATTATATATCTTACCACGTTCTTGCACTACATTGATGGTGTGCTTATTGAATTTATTGCAGTATTATTATCATCTGAAATCCACGGAGTGGTGTAGATCACTTCGGGAAGTGCATGATTTTATCAAGCATGGAATTCCAGTACGTTTGCTGAAGGAACTTATGAAGAGCCAACAAGACGCTCCCCAGGTAAGTTTCAGTAATGTAATTGACATTTGCCAGGCATGTACAACTTTTCATTGGTGTGCACAATCATTCTATGCTATTTAATTTTAGTTTTATAGTCTCAGAGGAAAAACGGAGCCTCACTATTAAGGCAAAAGATTGTTGGCTCTTACGACCAGCAAACCCAAACAGTTTCACTACAAGAAACACCACAAGCGGATGCTGAGCGCCAACCACAACAAGTTGATACTTCTACTTCAGCTCCTCAACATGTCGTCCCCTGTATAAACTTTGAGTTTATTTGAAACCTTAAGGGGTTTCCTATGGACAAGATAATGAGACATAGTTGACTTGGCATTTGAACTTGGTTTGGAGGTTTATTTTGTGATTATCAACGGTCAAACCTTTCATAGAATTAAATTTCGGATTAATTACATTACTTAAGATTGTCCTAGTTGTTTTACCTATGACACCTCTTCTATGTTGACTAGTTTAGTCGATAATTACGAGGCATAAGTAAAGCCAAAGAAATGCCGAGAGAATACAGGAGAAAAAACGAGAGAAACTATTGCTACCAAGTCCACGAATATCAAACTAGATAATGCTCCCTTGGCCCACTAGAGAAACATTCGGAATTGAACTAGGTAAGTCAAGGTGTTGCCTTCTGAAATTAAACACAAAATCTCCAGTTCACGGTCATCCAGTAGCAAATCTTCTACCACTGAGCTTCGGAATGTGTTATCAAAAGCAATCATAGGTGCCAAAATGGGAGAGTTGTGATCCAGAACATTGATATAAAAACACTCCCATCAATTACATCAATTATAGAAAATGGCAGAAAACAAAATCCAAGGACGCTGTCGAGAGGTAATGCACAATGTTTTTTATAGTTTAGACACATTGTCAAACAGTTCCTGAGCAACATAGGAAGATCTGCAGCTCAAGGATTTAACTCCTAACAAACAACAAATTGACTTAAGAAAGTGTATTTTTTTTTTAATAACTCAGAGTGTCCGCCCAGCTTGAGCGCAGCTGGATTAATCCCCCAATCCCACTGTCCACTAGTAGGAACCCGATTAAAGCAGGGACAAAGCCCGTATGGACTGGCCTATAAGAATTGATAGCACCTGTGAGGTTTCAAAACCACCACCTTTACAATGGTACTGATATGATGAAACCATCACCTTTATGATTGGAATCAGCCCAACATAGGATTCTCCAACTTTATTCACATACGTAAAGAACAAATAATCCAATTACACTTGTTAGTGCAAACCCAACTAAAATAACCAACGCCCAGTTGGTAACCCCATTAATGGGTGTCTGGGAAGGCGAATATTGAGAACAAGCCTAACCTTTGGTAATAATACACAAAGTGGTTGTGCTCAGACTCAAACCCAAAATCTTAAGGTTATTATGCTGAATCTTTATCACTGCACCACCAGTGGTCCTAAAGCAAACCAAAAATTAGGGTTCCAATTTTATTTTCCCTCAGTGAACAAAGATTAAAAACAAAACTCTTGTGAAAGATTGTTGGGCTTGTGAAGCCTCATTCGTTGTTTTGCTATATGCAGCAGCCGATGTTTACTCTTTTGGTTCGATTACACAGTGGAAACTGGTAAGAGATATATATGTACTCAACAACACTGGTGGGGAAAAGTAAACATCTCTGTCTTGCATTCTTGTTTTCTATTCTTGAGTATTTTTCGTGTTTTGTGTGTTTGTTGGTTCGGCTGATTCCGCGACAAGTTGACTTTTGCAGCACACGTAGAGATATTTAGTATTTAACAGATTATTAGTAACAAATGAAGTGACTTCAATTACATAATGAAGCATGAAAAAGTAACAGAATATACCCAATCACACAATATGGCAATACCCATAGACCAGACAGAGGAATGAAATGATGAAATCGAGCGGGGAACATAGACTTACCGTGGGTAGCAGGCAGACGCATTCTTGTTGCCGGAAAATGCAGAGCGATAGACGGGAATTTTTTGTTGCTTTCTGCTGCTCTTGACAATATTCCAAAATGATTTCCAAAAGTGGAATTAGGATGAACATGGCTGTATACCATCTTATTTTTTTCTTTTTTTCTCTTTTTTTTTTTTCCGTTTTCGGAATTTTAGTGGGTAAGTGGGTTTTAATAGGTCTAAATATTCAATACCGCTGGAGCACGTCCATGTAGACTGTAGTGCTCGAGTACCATTCAACTTCACGTCTTTGTTTTTTGTTTTTTTTTTAACTGAACTTCACACATCTTTGTTGAAAGTATATAAATTCTACGTACTACATAAATATGCAGTATTAAAATGATCAACGCACCAGTAATTGTGTTTCAAGAAATTTGACATTTACTGGAAACTCCATTAGCCGGAGAGATTCAAGGTAAGTTTTTACTAAAAATAATGTATTTCCATTGTGTAGTAAAAACGGATATCGTTTCCGCTAAATGATATTTTTGTTATATATGTGAGGAGAAAATAATGTGGCTACAATGGAAAGACAAACAAGAATACCAAAATTATTAAAAATACCTTAGTGGAAACTTGGCCTAAGTTATCACCCATTTTATACCCAACCAATGTAGAATTGTGCTTATACAAGTGGAGTTGGCGATATTGAAACCTTCTCTCTCCTTAAACAGTCTAACCTAACAACCGCCACACTTGTTCATGACCCCCCCCCCAGGCTTCAGCCTATTAGTGGGAGGGGAGGGCGATCCTCTCACTCTCTCTCTCAGTTACCGATTTCCTGGATGTTTATAAGAACCAAAGTGGCGGTTTCTTGGCAGCCTATCTCGAAGTTCGGCAGCTTGTTTGGGATGCACCAGCGTGGTTGCTCTCCTTGGTTCGCGGTTGATGGCGGTGATGGTGGCCCTTGGTTTCCCTTCTCTCCTGCCCCATGCTACTGTTCTCTGTTTCATCTCGATCCTCTTTACCGCAGGCATTTCCCCCGGCGGTTTCATTGTTGGATGTTTCTATGAATACTTAACGGCATCGAGTTTGCTATCTCTACCTCTAAGCCTCTTCTGGCTCACTCTCACCCGTCAGTTTTTCTCATTGTTGGATGGGACTGGTTTGGGCCTAACGGCAAAGGGTGGGTGGTTTATTTTGGGTGTTCTGGTGGTGGTGGAGTGGGTGGTGGCCGGCGCTGGGTTTATGGAGTGGCACCAGGTTGCTAGGGTTTCCTGTCATAGGGCTGTTAGTTTTGGGCTTCTTTGTTATATTTGGTATGCCTTTGATGCAATCGGCTTCATTGTTGTTATTCTAGGCTAGGCAATTAGGTGTTTACGGGCTTTGCCCTCTGAGGTGTTTTTTGGGCTGTGTCCCATTGGGTGTTTTTAATTTCTTCAACCTCGGTTGGAGTCCCCTCCCCTCTCTCCCCAACTTGATGTATCTTTGTGAAGTTCTACTAATAAATTTTATTGCCAATCAGAAAAAAAAATTGTGGAATTGTATACAGATTTGATGAACGAGTTAGTGGAGAATACTACTAATGTCAAAAAATAATGTTGATCGGATTTTGCATGATCTTAATTTTTTGTTTGAACGGCAAAAAAATTTAGTAATCAATGCAAATCTTATGAAGATTAAAGGGAACGGATGAGAACGACATCACAACACGAGGCTAACATCCTAACTAGGTTGACACCCTAATCCCGTGACAATCATATGCCACACTGACCCAAGAGTTGACCAGGAATCAACTAAGAACAAAACGTACTACTAGAGTTAAAGTATGGCATCGAATTCCCCCCCCCCCCCCCCCAATATTGTATACATCAGTGGAGGATTAGAGGGGATTTATTAGATTAATAAATAAAAAAGAGTTCTCTCTCCAAAAACTCCAACCTTAACCCTTGGAAGCCAAGGAGTCCAAGCCACATTCTGGCCTTTAATCATTATCAGATTTGTACCTTCAAATCTAGAAAAAATGTATCTAATTATCATTAAGGTAAGTCACTCATTTTAATTACCATTAAGATAAGTTACTCTTTTTAATTACCATTAAGATAAGCTACTCTTTTTGGGGTTTAGGTTTGGAGTGCACTTTCCTATTATAGAGTTTTAGTGGTTTAGGCACTTTCATAGCGTACCCTAGAGTTTTAGGCACTTTCATGGGGTACCCTAGGATTTTAGGCACTTTCGTAGGGTACCATAGAGTTTAGGTTAAACACTTTGGTAAGATACCCCATGGTTTAGATTTATGGTGCACTTCCTATTATATGATTTTATTGGTTTAGACACTTTCATAGGGTACCCTAGAATTTTAAGCACTTTCATAGGGTACCCTAGGGTTTAAGTTTATGCACTTTCATAGGATACCCTAGGGTTTAGGTTTAAAGTGCACTTTCCTATTATAGGGTTTTAGTGGTTTATGCAATTTTATAGGGTACCCTAGAGTTTTATGCACTTTCATACAGTTTAGGAGTTTAGGCATTTTCATACGATTTGGGATTTAGGCATTTTTATACGGTTTGGGGTTTTAAAATTTAAAATGAAAAATAAAAAGAGGAGAGAGAGAGAGAGCTGGAGTTTTTTTTTGTCATTCGTCATTTCTAATCTATTACACGAGGTGGGGGAATGAGACTCGATGCCGGGATGCAGTATAGGCATCCAAGAATTTTACCGCATGAGCTAGCCACCACTTGTCAAATAGTTGGAGTTGTCTTGACTTAGTTGGAGTAAGGCGTGCACTGGTCCATTATTCTGGACCGGCCCGTCAATTCCTCAATCGTTAACAGCCTGTTCTGGCCTCGAATCGTTAACGGCCAGTTCTCTTTCTGTTGGCCCGACAGCTTGTTAACAGACTAATTGGGCTTCTTATGGGCCAATAGTCAAGATTGTAATTCACATGGGCTGGAATATCTAAATCTGCCCATGGTCCTTCTACAGCTGATTGGAATTTCTTGAATAGATTTTGTTTTCTTGCTTCATTTCTCTGATATGAATAAAAAGATAAGAATTAAATGAACAGGATTTGTAAAAATCAAATACACAAAGGGAACATGATTTGTTAAAATTAAATCATATTTTGATCATCCAAATTAATAAATACATACCCCCAATTCATATTGCGATTCACCTTCGCAAATAAATTCAACAAAGCTTTTCAAGTGTACATGTCATGGTGTCCTTTTTTTTTGTTTTAATCATGTAAATTTTTTTATCAGGTAAATCGTAGTACTATCTTTTTTTCTTTATTGGTACGTTGGAAAGTCAATAATCAAAGAGAACAATAAGTTAGTATGAGAACAACCTTAATAAACTTCAAAATACGGACATGCCAATCGCTATGGTGGCCGATACCCAGGACATCTTCGATCACAAAATGACGCATAGACATGGTGAATCCTGTGTAACTACCAACTCTTCCTCTTGCTCCGCTCCCAATCTAGCAAGATTGTCGGCACTCTAGTTTGCGTCCCAATCATAGTACTATCTAACTTACTTAACTTTTCTTATTTTCATTTCTCCTGTGTTCCTTTCCTATCCCTAGAGGTTCAAGATCAAAATAGCATGACTATGAAAAGAAACTCTCACCTTAAAGGGGAATGCTTAGGAAAACGAAAGTCCTAGAAGTCAATAAAATAGGTTTCTTCTATCTAGGATGCAAACGAGCCGAGCTTCTTAGTGTTCTAGCTCGGCTTGTTTACTAACGAACCTAAAATGAGACGAGTCTGGTTTTCGTACTTAACGAGCCTCTTTAAACGACTGAGCGAAGCTTATACAAATGAACGCTCATTTATTAACGAGCTGAGCTACGAACTGCTTGTGAGCATCTTGGTTCGTTTGCAGTCTTGGACTTCTACATACAGATATAGCACAACATGTACTCCAACTCCCAACCTCACTACAAAAGTTAGTACTATTTTGCAGCCTTTGTAGTAGAAATCAGTCAGACTAATACCAAATTCAGGTTGAATCCCCCACTGGCCACTACATATACTAGTATTTCCTTCACCATTTTCTTCTCTCCTCTTGGTTTTGGTAGGAATATGATGAAGCTGTCATAATTAGTTAGGGCCCCCATGAAAGGACTTCGAAGAAGACTTCAGCCATGATGTGATCTCAATCAAACAAATAGTCATTTCAAAGTAAAAAGCTAGGGTACATCGATGTGTAACATTTGTGTTGGAACTTGTGGTTCATATAGAGAGGTACCGAGAAGTTATAATGAAGACCTGATGCAAAGAGGAGTGGAGCAAAGTGAGGGAAACTCAGCGACCGAACGGAGTGAACTTTAGGGTTGGAATAGGATTAGACGTTATAAATACTCTCCATTGTAAAAACTCTAATAGATTTTATCAAATAACAGACTCACTCTCACTCCCGTGGATGTACCCGAATTTTGGGAAACCACATAAATTTTGTTGTCGTTTTTTCTTTACTGTTCTTATTCCTTTATTGTGTGTGTGATTGATATAGCGTTAACAATTTGTTTATAACATAATATTCGGGCCAGTGTACACGAGTTTCAACTAATTTTCTGAATTCAAATAAAGGTTAACAATCAGGAAAAAAAAAAGACATCCGATGACCCTAAGGGTTTGTTGCTGGCCGTGAGATTCAAACTTGCGAGCTCAAAGATTTATAAGCCCGTAATGCTGCCATGCTCCTATCATAATCAAGTTGTTTGATTTTAATTTCTAATGACCAATAACTTCAACTTTCTATTATACTGCATTTTCATTCACAAATACACTGCGTAAATTTTTTTAATGTTGTTCAACATTCATATATTCCATGATCCAAAACATTCTTATCTTCCAATGTCTCCTTTTTCTTTTTCCAACTAATTTTCCCAATGTGTCATGTTTCAACTTGGTGGTGCGTTGTTATTTCCGTTTGCTGTATTGCTTAATTGTACAATTCCCTCTTGCCTATTTTTTTCATAGCTCGAAATGGATCTCACCGGCCGCGACCGAAGTTCGCCTTGCGTACTGTAAACCAAAACCCCTTTCAACAGCTATTTCGCACAAGTTTTCGCTTGCATGTCTTGGGAAAAACAACGCGTTGAATCCTTAAACCCTTTGGATATTAGTAATGGATCACAGAAAATACACAACGAAGTCGAAATCGAAAAGAGAAATACTAAATACGAGATTCTGCCACATATATATACCAGGTTCTGTCACATGCCTACTCCATTTGAGTCACACTAGTAATTCACACGATATTGAAGTCATGGAATTCACATGTATCTTTTCCCCTCAATTTTCTAATCCTAGAATTATACAACATTGTACATATAAGGCCAATTCAGGTTAACCAAAGGTGAAAAGGACCATTTTCGGCATCGGATCGACGCCGCTCCCCCTCACCCTTGCCTGTCTACATTTCCAATATAGAGGAGGGTGGATAAAATGATTTTGATTTCCGTAAAAATTAAACTAGAGACTTGTGTTAGCAAGACATATTTTATTCTCGTTCTCCTTTACCGCTTGAGCTACGACTTTGGGATTCGCGCGTTTCCTATTTATTGCCAAACAAGGATCCTTTTGGCCAAGTAATAGCTAATAAAAGGAGTTGGCATGAGATGTTGACTTATTTGTCCACCCCAAAGACTTTCTTGCATTTAATTGATTATGAAATGGAACTTTCATTCTCATCACATCAACCAAGCTACATCAACCATGCTATAGTCTTATAAATCATATTGCGTGTTGGAAGAAATCATGAACATGATAGGTTGGTTAATTCAAGTCTATTTGTTCTAGAAAAGTACGCCCATTATCAAGTAGCTAGGTTAATTTATTCTATCAATTCTTTAACAACCCCTAAAAGGTTGCTTGCATTGTCTAGCACAAAGGTCTTGTATGTTTCTCTAGAGGATAAGTGAAACCTAGAATGTTGTCACCACACATATCTTCAAGATTTAACAATGGCAACTCAGGGGTTGTTCCACCAGGGTAGCTTATTGGCTTTTTGATTTTTCACGGCTTTTTATGTGATGTATTGTGAGAGAATGACATGTCTCGAAAATCGCAATAAGTTGGATTTTTGGCTTTTTGAGTTAGTGGAACGAGGCCTCAGCAAGGTTAGTTCAGTTGAATATTGGAAGGGTTTGCTTACGACATAATTGATCTGAGTTTGATTTTTTTGGTCAGACTGCGACAAAGTAATTACTTGAGAATTCTCTGGTCCCAGCGTGGACGACCTACCTTTGACCTAACCGGGTAGGGGCCGGCCCGGCCCAAGGGTTTGGAGTGCTCTAGGTCTAGTCTAAAAATTGTGCCCAAGTACAACACTTAAATAACTTTTTCGGTAGGAAATGGCTACAATACACACCCATTAAAGGTGTGTACCATATGCACCTATTGTATGGTCCAGATTGTGTCAACTCATTGGCAATCGTAACATTTTTTAGTGTTTCGTAACTTTTCCTTAATATGATTCGTAACATTTTCTATGATTTGTAATAGTTTGGTGTGCCTCGTAACTTTTATAAAAAAATTCGTAACTTTTATAAAAAATTCGTAACTTTTATAGGGGTGTGTATGATACACACCCAAATAAGGGGTGTGTATTATAGCCTTTTCCTTTTCAGTAACATTCACAATACGAGAAAGCCAAAACAACATAAAATTCTATTAATCATTATATAACAACAAAAACGTCAAATCACAAAGTCTCCAAATACATATAACGCATGAGTAGCACTTGAATATTACTCGTGTTGCAATTTTAGAAACAAAAGTAGTATCAATTGAAATCACATTGGGCCTTTTTATTTTTATTTTGGGTTAGAAAAGATCCCTACTCATGCCCACTACTAAAAATCCTTGGAGTGTCCCTATTTTTTAGACTTTTTTGAAGACCCTAGGCCCAGGCCTATTGGGCCTAGGGGGTTGGCCGGCCCTGGATAGGGAATTAATCGAAATGCGCATAAGTTGTCCCGAACACCCCGACCGTCAGGAAAAAAAGAACAAAAAAACAAAGGCAACTCCTATCTCTCTCAAAATCAACTTGTCAATTCATAATTGGGGTGGTGGAGCAAACAGCTACCCTTTGAATTATGATGTATAAAGCAATGTTCTTAAGTGCATTTTGACTTGGTAAGCTTGGAATTTTGAGCAGAAAACCTGGAACGAGTCAGCTAGGTCGTCCCAAAAATTTGATGTTGCTAAACAAATAAATATGTTGGATAAATAATGGATGTTGATAAAAATTGTTATTAAATGTATGTATCTTCTCTCTTTCATATTAATCTGGAAAGCAATCTAGCTTCATTGGTGGAGCAGATGAAATAAAATAAAATAAAAACCCTAGAAAACGGATTGCACACTTAGAAAAAAGCTACTCATGGAAAGCTCAAGTTTGGTTAGATTCCTAGTCTACACATACTTTAGTGGTTAGGGTCAGTCAAAAAGGCTTTCTGAGGAATGAGAGAATCTAGCTTACATGCACACACAGTCAATAAACAATTGTGAGATTGAGCACTAATTGAAACTCATGAGCATGACTAATAAACAAACCAAGTGACTCGAGTTTTAAAATATGTATTTTCTCATTGTAAACTCGTTCGAGATCTGTTTGTTACGTAAACAAACAAAGTCGAACAATTTTTTGTTTCTTAACGAGTTTCTATCAACTCGTGAAGCTTTCAAATTAAGTAAGCTCAAACAAGTTACCACTCGCGAGCTCATTCAGCTTATGCTACTCGAGATCGTTCCTATTGAAACCCATTTTGGGCTTGTAAGAAAAATAAGTCAAGTTTGAACATCTTTTTCACAACGAAAATGTTAGGGCACATGAAAAGTTTTCCCAAAATAGTCCATGAAAAAGAAATCAATGGTCTATATTCACAACTATTGATTTTTTTTCCTGGATAATTTCGGAGAAACTTTTCATGTTCTCTGATACTCCTCTTTCAGAAATCGTTAAACAAACAAACTTGAAACAATCTACTGCATGGTTTTTTTTCCTGCCCTCCTTGATGCCTTTTGGCTTTGATTTGGGAGCATGGTTCTGCAACAAAACGTCCGTGTAGCTCCTCGGTTCTTGGAGGTTTAGGGGGGCCACTGTTTCAGTGGTATTCTGAGCGCAACCACATTGTGCATATTGTCAAAGATTAGGTCTGTTCTCAACCATCCCCGCCCATACCCCCAATGATTGGGGACTAGATAGGTTCCGTTATTGTTGTTATTGTTGTTGTTGTATCAATCCTAATATATTATATGGGGGAGGGAGAAATGAGACTCGATCCCGGAAAGCAGTATGAAGCATCCAAGAGCTCTACCGCATGAGCTAGCCACCACTTGCATCTATTGCATGGTTCATTCGCCATGTTTATCAATTATCAAGACAGGCTAGTGACTAGAGTAGTTAAAGGAAAACTAGCTTAAGGAATGAGATTAATTAAAGAAAACAAGTATTAGTTCTTTTCTTACGAATCTTTCTCGTGTTGCTTACGAAAGGGTGTGGTAGATGCCACATGGGTCCCGACTTAATAATTACGAGGATTTGTGATTTGTTATGAACCATACTGTTTTTTTTCCCTTATATTAATTTTATGTGTCGCTCTTGTAGTATTTTGTTATGGATGATTTTTCAACACTCCGGGGAATACGTTGTTCAAGTGGTGCTTTCGACAAATCACACAACGATAGCTAGATTTAACGAGTGAGACATTACGACATACAATTATTAGCTGAGTGAAGACAAGGGATGATCTACCTAATATAAAACATTTGATCGTTGCTCCTGCTTTCGAGTTCAATCGTGTTTTAATCATTTTTTCAAACTTTTTCGAATGAAATGAGTTACGCGGTACCATCTCATCTGCCAGGAAAACCACGTAGCGATTCTGCATGGTATACGAAATAGTTTTCCACTTGCTACTATATAATCGTTCCTTGACTTATAAATCATGACAATTAATTCGGCATTAAAAATAAGATATGCAAGTTGAACATTCTTATTTGGGGTTAATCTTTGTTTGGTTTTAATAAATTAATCAATTAACGGTGTTTGGTATGAAAAAAAGGAACATTTTGGCCTTTTTTTTATTTCTTAAAACTAATTATAATTCTTTAATTCAATATATATTAGCAAGGTTGGTGAATGAATGTCGATCCAAATGAAAATCTATTTTTAATTTGACACCGTATGAAGATTATTAAAATATTGTTTAGTTTTACCAAACTTAGCTATGTCCGAGGGTGATGTGTGCTTATTCTTTTTTTAGTTTTTTGTTTATTTTTTTATATTTATTATATATATGTAGATTGCACTTCTGTCAACCATAACAAAACGGTGAGGAAAAAAAATCATAGATGAAGAATTAAACAATACTGCATGCAAGTAGTTCAGCAAACCAACGATATTTGTATATTTTTTATTAGGCTTCATTCATTTGTCAAAAATGTAATACGAAAAAAGTTTACACAAACTGACTTAAACTCAATAAGTCAGTGAAATTGGCTTAAGTTAGCTTTTTAAATTGATATGTTGTGAGAAAGTGTCATATCTCGTAAATCCCCAATTTTGAGTTTAAATGGGGGAGATTAAGCAACATGGCCAATGACTTAACAACATGAGCAAAGAAACTCACGGGCAAAAATAAAACATCCAAACCAAAAGTTGAATGTTGCACTAAAAAAAAAAACAAAAAGGAGAAGAAGATTTCATAATCATATCTTGAACCGTCTAATCCCATCAAGACTCTATTAGAAAATCCTCAACAGAATAAGATTTGAGGACGCAGGGTTTCTGCTGTGCACAGGCTGACAATCACAGCCATCAACAAGTGTTTTTTAATCGTTCGGATTAAAAACAGTTTGTTCGTGCGAACAGTTTTCTCCTTGTTTGAAATCTAGGCCGTCAATCTAAGTAAAGGATGGTCTGGATTGTGCACAGCAGCAGCCCCGCGTCCAGATTTGATGTCTGATATTGCTTCCAACAAAAAGGCCAGGAAAAAATGTTTGCTCAAAAAAAAAAGAAATAGGTCAACAAAAAGCAGGCTATAAGTGTTTTGTTTTTTGGGCTTTGTTGTGAATTCAATTTTATTCAACCTTTTAGGAGATTCTTATTCAATCACGGATTACCCAAAAGGCAAATAAAACAAAACAAAAAATTCGAAATTACTTTATGATCACAACCCATTAAAATCTCTGCCAAACAAAATACTAGGAGTATTAGGCCTAAAAAATAAAGACTGTAATGTCTTGAGTTTACCCAAAAATCTTGACTGTAATGTCTTATCAGAAGCAATTTCGAATGTAATGTCTTGAGTTACCCAAAGACTGTAAGATTTCATAATCATATCTTTAACGTTCTAATCCCATCAAGACTCTATTAGAAATCCTCAACAAGAGTAAGATTTGATGTCAAATATTGCTTCCAACAAAAAGGCCAGGAAAAATGTTTGCTCAAAAAAAATAGAAATAGGTCAGCAAAAAGCTAGCAGACTATAAATGTTTTGTTTTTTGGGCTTTGTTGTGAATTCCAATTTTATTCAATCTTTTAGGGGATTCTTATTCAATCACGGATTACCCAAAAGGCAAATAAAACAAAAAATTCGAAATTACTTTATGATCACAACCCATTAAAATCTCTGCCATCTTGTCAATCTTGGGTCTCTGTTTTTTTTTTTTTTTCCCTTGGGTCTAGCCGGCATGGGATCGTCGGTTGTGGTTTCCTTCATTGAAGGTTTTTCCTTCCCCACCATGATGCCTAGTGCTTGAATTCCTTTAATCTTTGTACTCTATTTTCAAAGATTAATAAAATCTTTTTACTGTTAAAAAAAATTAAAAATCTCTGCCAAACAAAATACTAGGAGTATTAGGCCTAATAATATTGTCTTGAGTTACCCAAAAACCTTGACTGTAATGTCTTATCAGAAGCAGAATCAAGTTTAGTGTATTTGTACCAAACTAGTAACGTTTAAGTGCGTTTACACACAATGCTGATCTGGCTAGAACTCAATGAGTAAATTATTGTCGATCGAATCTTTTTCCATTTTTATAGTCGGGTCTTGTTAACGTGTGTCCAATGGGTATACAATAAGCACATAAACAAACAAACAAAAACACATACTCTAATACACCTTTTACACTTTTCAATTCACTTTTACATATCCATGTACATTTTTCACATATTTCAATACACTTTTTCAACCTTAACGTGAACTTATTGGGCACACGTTAGCATTTTCCTTTACGGTTTGATGTATCTTCTCACTTTACTGCACAAAAGTATTCTCAAGGGGTTCGAGTCAAATCAAACACAATGAGAATGTGAGAATCAACATGAAATGTTTCGCAACTTCTTCTTTTTTTTTCTTTGTTGGTAAGTCAGCTACAAGCTCGTAAACATTTGGGTCAATATAGTTGAGATGCTCGTGCAAGGGTGTCAATATATATAAGTGAATTGTTTGTGCTTCGTTGTGATGCTTTTTGGCTTTTGGTCCGATTATTTTCGTAATTTGTCTCTAAAGATTAATAAAATTCCTTTTCCAACCCGTAGGCTTATAAAAGAGAGGAGCTCCAAAAATTTTGTTTGGTCATTTGCCACATTTTGCCAATTTTACCCTCCAATTAGAATTTGGTCTATTGGTTTTCTTGTAATTTTGCCACAATACTATGCCCTTTTGGTCTTTTGGCTATGTATGGCTAAATTACGCATTTGAGTCCCTAGAGGTTGTTGTTTTACGGATTTGAGTCCCTAGAGTTTGTTGCTTACGCATTTGAGTCCCTAGAATTTGTAAGCCAAAATACACACGGGCATCACACTCGTGCAACGCACGAAGCCGTTAAACTAGTTTCTGATAACAAGAAGTAGAGCTAAAAGCTTACAAGTAATCGAAAAAAGATAGGAAAGGCCTTTTGAGCCAAGATACGGCGTGCCTTAAAGCTCGAGATTATGTTAATAAGTTTTTCTTTGATTAATTAGTGTCGTAGATAATGATTAATTAGGAATAAGTGAAATGTTGCGACAACAATCCCATAATGTAAGCAGATAATTGATTTTTGAATCAATCCACCTAAAATAGGATCAGATTATTAGGAGTAGTAGATGTGCTCTCTGTAGTAATTATATTTTTATGACTATTGAAATTACAGATATCAAATATAACAGTGAAATTAATTTTTAAAAAAAGATAACATGTTAATTATTCAATTTTTGTTTAATCTTTTCCCCCAATTAGACAGAATTGCTTTGTGTAAGAAAGGAAAATTTTCAAAATGCCCTCCAAACTTTGACCTCAATATCTAATAACCTCTCAAACTTTCAAAAAAATCAATCTTACTCCTAAACTTTTCTTTCAATAATTAAATAGACTCCTTCCATCTCAATCTGTGAAATCACGTACTAACGAGAATTGCTGAGTTGGACAATAATAGTGCGACAAAACATTAAGATGGCTGATGAGGCAGTGACTTGTCAAAGTTGTCGTTGACAACCCCCAATTCGGAGGGAAAATCAGAAAACCCTAATTTTTTAGGCCTGACAATGCCCAGAAAAACATTCAACACACACATAAAGGCCTAACAATGCCCAAAAAAATGGGTCAAGCCCAAACAATATAGGTCCCATTCCACTAACCCAAAAAGCTTCGAGACAGGTCATCCACTCACAATACATCACATAAAAAACCACATAAAACCAACGCGTATTTCAAGCTCTCACATAAAAAAGGCAAAAAAACCAAGGTAGTAGAACACCCCCAAAACCCAAACCAATGCTGCCCAGCCCAAAAGGACCAAACCCACTAGCAGACACCAGAAACCCTAATCAAACCTCCAATCTCCGCCACAGCCACCACCCATGCTCTTCCGCCATCAGCACCACCACCAACCACCCAAAGATAGTCGAGAGCATCCCAAGCAATTAGGCCTCGAGGACCGGCCGCATCTAACGACGACGACTGGGGATTGAAACCGAGTAGCACTAGGCAAAGAGGGAAGACGGGTAGAGTCAATCATCAGCTTCAGGCACGTCCAAATGCCATTAGGCCCAGAGACCGGAATCACCCAGCAGTGAATCCAACAAACGCCACAGAGAAGCCAACAAGGGGAGGAACATCAATTGTGAAGAAGACGCCGAGGAGAAAAATCAGGGTCCCACGGCGCTGCCATCGCCATCCTAAGAAAGGCAGCTACGCCGCTGTGAAGCCGCCAATGCGGCTCCCATAAACAACAAGCCCAAAAGAGCCAAACACCAATGTAGCATCCATCCGAACCACCGCAACTACAACCCCTCGCCAAACCTGCAAAAAGAAAAGAAAAAAGATTCGGGGAGTCGCCCACCCCTCCCACCACCATAAGAGGGCCCAAACGCGGGGGGAAGGGGGAGAGTTTAATGAGCCAATATTGATTTATGAAATGTTGCAACATGAGCCTAAAATGTTGGATAGCATTGCTATGGTAAGAAGAGTATGTTTTCTTTTTATAAATTGGTTAATTCATGGAAACTTGTAAGTTCGGCATATCTTGACTCACACTAGCCTAGTGCTTAAGACGTTGTTGTACGTAATGTTGCAGGTGAACATGATTACGTGAAGAATACTTGATGGCCAGTGGAGCCTTTTTGCGTTTTGCTGTTTAAATTATGTAGTAGGACTTGTATTATTTTGTTGACGGTTGTGTCGGACTTGTGGCCAGAACCGTAGTTTGTACTCAACTTTTATTCAGGATGACTGTAATAATATAACTGATATTGCACCCCAGCTCTGGTTATTTTATTCGCTTCTGCAATTTCTATTATTCTTTTTGAATTTTCTGATCCCTTATGATTTATAATCAGGAAATCCCTAAACTAAATAATTAGCAGGCCTTAGTGAGTAAATCTCATTGGCCGATCATGGCCCACGTGTTTTTGGGTTGGGTCGTGACAGATAGAGGGAGAGGAGAGTGGCAGCTAGTGTAGGAGAGAGAGAGAGAGAGAGAGAGAGAGAGAGAGAGAGAGAGAGAGAGAGAGAGAGAGAGTACCGCAAATCTTTGGAAAGAATAATTTTCAATTTGCATTAAATTGTATATGTCTTGTTTTTCTAGCTACTAAATCCTTTTTGCAGAACTAACAAAGGAAGCAACACAAATTAACTTGATGGGTCTCAAATTAAATAATTGCTTGACTTTTTTTTCATTTCTATAACCAGCAGGTATTCAGATCAACTTTGCACACCTCAATCAAGGAAGATCTATTCATTCATTCATTAGCGGAGGTCCCAATTTAAACGATTTGCTCGACTAATAGTGGCAATGGTAGACTTTCAACAAAAATAAAAATAGTGGTATGGTCAGATAATAATTACAAAACCCATATCAGAGATTGGATACCCGTGCAAGTAGAACTATCCTTTATCACTCGAGGACACCAAAAAAGGATGCAAAAAGGTCAACAATTTCACGCTCTAGTGTTCATGGTACGTGACAAGGAAATTAAAATCTGAGGGTGGAAACCGTATCAAAAGCTGTGCCATGTGCATGAGTGCAGGATTCCTCTCCACTCTCAAATCTCAATCTTAAACCATGCGCGATGTTGGGGTTTCAAATGCATGCATGCTCATCATATCCCCACTCCCTTTCGGAAAAAAAAAAGTGATGGAATCTGTTGTGCAATATAATTTTAACCACAAGGAATTGGTCCAGTTGTCAAGACCCGTAACTTAAGTGTTTGTTCTCTTTTAAAGTTCTCAAGTTCAATCAACTCCTTCTGCTCTGGTTTTAATTGAGCTCTCGTAAATAGACAAATAAGATTGAATTCTTAAGATTAGTCGAGGTACACGTAAGTTAACTCATGCAACCGAAATATCGAAGAATATACTCCATATAATAGTTTTGAGTGATTTTACATGTGGGCCTTAAACGTGATACTTGGACAGTTTATAAGTACAAATATGCTTCACAAACACTATCAATGTAATATTGCGTCTGAAAAAGAAGAATTTGGCTTATTATTGAAGTCGTTTCGTAGGGACAGTTTGCTCAATATAAATGTGGTGGCTTCTTTTTCATGTGACCGGTCGATACTTCAATTGCGAAGCACTAGCTGGTTAAAAGCTCCACACGACATCAACATGTAGAGAGGGAAAACGGAGGGAGGAATGGATCGAAGAGTAGAAAGAATGATTTACCAAACGAGACTAGGCCTCGTTTGTTTGCTGGGATTTGGGGGTGGGATGGAGTGAGACCCAAAATCCCATGTTTGTTACCTTATTGTGGATGGGATTTATCCCAAGAAAGGACGGGATATAAAATCTCGGGGGGGGGGGGGGGGGGTGTCGGATTTTCCAATGCCTAAAACAACAAAAAGGTACTTTCCAATGGCTATATCCCGTTGAACACAAACACCGGATATGAATTTTTTTCATCCATTGATATCCTAAGCAATATCCCAAGGATTTCATATCCCACCTATATCCCAAAGGATTTCATATCCTATCCATTTATCTCCGCTCAAACAAACAAGGCCAGGAGTTTGCTCCCACTTAACGCTTTAGGTTCGATTTCCCTTGCCAGCAAACTCTTTTGGCCATTGGGGATTATGCTCGGTCATTACCTCCAAGACCCTGAATTAGTCAAGGTGCACGCAAGCGGACACGGACATCCGATTATAAAATAAAAAGTACTTGAAATAGAAACTTTTTCATGAAACTATGTTATAAGAATGTGCACAATTGTGGGCCAAGTTTCCCGTTTCTAGCACCAATTGCTAGAAGTCAATTTTTCATAAAAGTACTAAAAATTACTTCAGTAATTTGTTTCCCACTAGCTAAAAGTTAAGTTGGTAAAAATCAATTTTCTCTCACATACTCTTTTTGCTAAAATCAAGTTGCTAAAATCACTTAAGTATTTTTAGCAAATGGGAGTTGGGAGAAAGCTTTTAGCATACGGGAAACTCACCCTAAATGGAACTTTAATTGAATGGTGATACGGGAAATTAACTTAAAAACATGAGATTGAAACACAATTAAAAACTGGGGACCCAAGCGAGAATACAGGAAAAGTGTAGGGTTTTACTCCACAAAATTGAGAGATGAAATTTCAATCAAATTGCAAGTAGGTTTCCCTGCCAGGTAATTAAGAGGGGATATATTGTAATTCTTTTATTTAGTCCAGGTTAACTTAACCTTGTTTATTTTGGGCCTAAAGTAGCAAATGATCGCTGTTCTTTAGGGTGTCAACATATTTAGAATGATATCCTTGCGTTGTGATGCTTATTTTCCTTTAGACCTTTTTGGTTATCAATAATATCTCATTTTTTTCGCCGTTAAAAAAATTAAGATGATATATTGGGTTTTTATCCATTTTCCTAATTTACTTATGCATATGATATACACATTATAGTCTTCCAAAAAAAAATCTTATACCATTTTGACCAAAAATAAATTTTTTTAACTCGTTTCGAAATATCAACATGATACTCGTATTAAAGTCTATCCTAGTTTAAAAGAAAAATTATTAATCTTATTTTTTCTAGCATATATGCCAAACAATTCTTTAATTTAATTTTTTTTTTTTGGATTCCCCAGCTTGTGCCCATTATTTTTCAAATTTTTTTGGTAATGAAGAACGTCCCGATAAGTTGGACTAATCTCTAAAGTCCCTCGATCTCACCTACAACTCTTTCGACGCATTTATGTGAGGTGAGGTGGCTCAAAAAAAAAATCGCTATCCGAGAAAATAAGTCGATTAACTATTCGTACAACCGTTGTACTCATTATTGTTGGAAAGACTTGAAGGAAAATTAAAACAAAGTTTGACCAAACTTTTTTCCAGCAAAAAAGTCCATAATAATAAAATTGGTATGGTGTGTATGCGGCCATGCAAAATGGTGAAAAATATCCCCCACGTGCCAAGTGCGTTGTCCTCTAAGGTCAAGTGACGGTGCCCAATTCGCACCACGTGTTAAGCCCCAAAGTAAACAGCAACCCCGAAACAAAGCCAAACTCAAATCCTATTCAACCAGCACACAATTCTATGCTTTTCATCTCTTGTATAACGTTCTCACATGGTCAATTAGTTGATTAGAGATGCTCTCCCGTCCACGTTTTGGACTAGACGGGACAGTCCAAATTTAAACCATTGGTATAACCATTAGTTCGGATTTCCTCAGAAAGTGATCTTACCGGTAAGAGTTAAGAGTTTAAAAAAAAAATTTAAAATCATTAATTGCGGCAAATGAACGGTTCAAATTTACACTATATCATCCGGTCCAAATTAAAGACTTGAAAGCAGGGGCGGATTCACATGGGGCACGTGGAGTCACTTGCCCCACTCAATATTGGAAAATTTCACTTGTGCTCATATGTATATTTTTTGTAATTGTAAAAATAACACCCCAAATTAAAATAAATATAATTAAATTTATCTCATTTCCTGCATCAATTTTCTTCCATAACGTTGTTTGATTTAGTACATTCTATTTATAAATTACTAGTGTGGTTGAGGTATAAACTTTTTACTCATTGTTGTTTATTATAAAAGGTCTTACTAACATCTGCCCATTAGGCAGACAATAATATAACAAACAAACCGGATATCAATACACTGTCACGAACATCACTACACTTTTCTTGGATATTGGTACATTTTCTACACGTTATCCTCCACCCTAAGAGTTGATGTTAGCATTTTCCTATTACGAAACAAGGTTTTTTGACATAGTCAATTGAGTGTCCCCACTAAATCAATTTTCTAGGTCCGCCACTGCTTGAAAGGATACAATCATTGATGATTATAAGTCAGTTTTCAAATAATTTGACTCAAATTCAAACACGTAAGTTTATTAATTTTGATGTTTATGCTGATTCCATAGCAAATTTTTTCCCGACTTATCCAAAAACTTAAACTCGTTTATTTATATCCTCAATAAATACGTTCTAAGATAATTAATCCTTTGTCTGTAAAAGCAGAGATGTCGTCTATGTACTTGTATGATAGGAGCAAGGGAGAAAAGAGCTTTTCATGCTTCGGAAAAATATTAATTCCTACATCCCTAAATAAATGTCCAAATTTCACTGTTTGGACCTCTTAAAGAAATACTTAATTCCATTTTTCAATTTATGAGTTTACTAGGTTTTATAATACAATCATAAAAAAATCATAAATTACAAAATATAAATAATTTTCCGAAAAATGTTAATAGTGCAAAATTGACATTTATTTAGGGACGGAAGAAGTAAGGAATTAGATATAGACCATAATAGGGTACCCCTTTTGTAATTGTTTAATTTTCTTCACCCCATACAAGACTTTATGATTCTCGTAGATTTCATTATACAATTGACCAAATTATGGCAATAACTTATTCACAGTAAAAACTGTAATTATGAGAAATGTTACGCAGAGAAATTAAGCATTACAAAAATTAAAATAAAGGGTTGAGTTTATTTTGAAGCAAATTAAAGCTAGATTAAGTAGCAATCAAACCTAGATCATGATTTCAACTACAAAGATGAATGTCATACTTTTTTTAATTAATTATCACCGATGGACGTTGGTTTCTTTATTTTAAAAATTATTTAAAAAAATAACTTGAGAATACGTAACATAGCGCCTTATGATCCAGAGCCTCATTGGGCAATTCAGAGAAAATGCACCCTACCAAAATTCATTTTGAGAAATGATGTTAAATTCAAAAATCACTTATGGAAAAGCTTTTCAAATATAATGTGGGGTCGTTTCACTAACAAATTTCTTCTACAAAATATATTTTGCACATACATATCATCCAAACGACCTTGTGAATTTTTATTATGTTCTAAAAATCTATCATCTATAGTATCAAAATTAAAAAATAATTAGCTGTATATTAAAAACGCTTGATATATTCTATGATGGTGAAAGAATATTAACGGATATTATTCCTAAATATGTCACACTTATGTCATCATAATAAGTTTAGGTTTATCTACTATTTTGGTCCTTATAAAATACGCTTGGTTTAAATTTCGTCCTTATAAAATTTATAGTTTCAATTTTACCCTTACACTTTGAAACAAAATTCAATGCTACCCTTCCGTTAACTCTTGGACGGAAAATGCATATGCGGTATCACTTTATACACAAAAATGCTACACACACAACAAAGAAACTACACATTTACACAACACCCCAAAACGACATCGTTTTGGGGTGTCCAAGAGAAAAAAAAATCGAAAACGTGAAACATTGATTTTGCTGTAAAAAAAAAAAAGTTTATCTACTATTTTGGTCCTTATAAAATACGCTTGGTTTCAATTTCGTCCTTATAAAATTTATAGTTTCAATTTTATACACTTTGAAACAAAATTCAATGCTACCCTTCCGTTAACTCTTGGACGGAAAATGCATATGTGGTATCACTTTATACACAAAAATGTTACACACACAACAAAGAAACTACACATTTACACAACACCCCAAAACGACATCGTTTTGGGGTGTCCAAGAGAAAAAAAAAATCGAAAATGTGAAACATTGATTTTGCTGTAAAAAAAAAAAACCAAAAATGTGAACACTACTCACACATCATTTTTTTCCCGATAGGCCAATACCCACCTCCACTCTTTCTCTCTCATCCCATCTTTCCGAAATACAGTATATACCTTAAGAAACTCCCATATACCAATATTAAGTAATTAATGGCCAAACCGGTTCTGCAACAATTACTCCATCTTTTACAATTTTTATCTTTGTCGTTATTATTCAATTTTTCTTTTGCCTTTACCAATTTTGCGTTAACTTTTGTTAATTATTGATTCGTCTTGATGAGAGGAACCGAAAAGAGTAAAAATTTATAAGAATTACCTATATAAATTGGGAAATATGAAAAAAAAAAAAAAAAAGACAGTTGAAACGAAACTTTCTTTTCTAATTTTCAACTGTCTTTTCATAAATATTTTCAACTGTCTTTTTGGGTACATATCATAAATTTATACTTTTCCGGTTTCACTAGTTGAGAAGAATCAATAATCTAAAAAAAATTGAAGCAAAGCTAAAAAACCTGTTTGCATGGAAACAAGGTTAAATCGAAACTCAGGAGGAAATCTGAGCTTGAAGAAGGAAAAAAAAATATTCAACGAAATCTTTTTCCTATTATCAAAAGCCAAATCAATAATACAAAAATTTCCCCATACTTATCCAAGGAAGCAACCTTCTTGAAGGAAAGCCATTTTCTAAAAGAACCCGAATTACATCCCGAATGCCATTTTTTTTTTTTTTTGGACAACCCCAAAAAAAAACAATTGAACCTTCTTGTTGTGGAAATGTGTAGTTTTTTTGTTGAGTGTGTAATATTTTTGTGTATAAAATGATGCCCACATATGCATTTTCCGTTATGCACATATGCATTTTCCTTCCAAGAGTTAACGGATGGGTAACATTGAACTTCGTTTCAAAGTGTAAGGGTAAAATCGAAACTAAATATTTTACAAGGAAGAAATTGAAACTAAGCGTATTTTGTAAGGACCAAAATAGTAGATAAACCATAACTTTATTGTATCATTTTGTGTAAATTTTATCTCACTTAGTTTTTTAATCGTCGTATGATGACTGCTCTCTCTCTCTCTCTCTCTCTCTCTCTCTCTCTCTCTCTCTCTCTCTCTCTCTCTCTCTCCACCACAAGTACTTCAACTTCTCTCTCTCTCTAGAACTGCCTCAATAATTTCGAGCAAGCAGTCAAAGAAACTTACTCTCCTCCTCTGTTTGGCAGAACTTATTTAATTATTTTGACTTATTTTCATTTTCCGATAATAGGTTTCTGTCAACAATTTTTTAATTATTCATTCGTCTACACACGAGGAATCTTAAAACTAACTTATCATAATAAAAACTTCAAAAAAAATAGTACAAAAAGAAAAAGCTTCAAAATAGAAAGTTTTTTTTTCATTATTTTTGTCCTCTATGAACTGTTTTCGTATGTATTATTACCCTTCTAAACTCTTCTCGTCGAGATAAATAAATACTTCTAAAGAATGTAACGCAGCACCAGAAAAAAAAAAGAAAAAAAATCTCGCCAGACAATACAGATCAGTGGGGGTTTAGAGAGGAGTTAGTAAGTTAAAAATTCAAAAGTTTTCGAAATCTCTCCATAGATCAACTTGAACTCCAAATCTCCTCCTCAGAAGTCAAGGGATAAATCCAAATTGGCTAAAAGCTACATCTATTAACAAAAAGTTTACAAAGGGGAGGGAAAAAAAAACTTGTTCCAACCCCACAAGGAACCTTGAGCAAAGCAATAACACACACGCACTCTCTCTCAAGTGTAAACAAAGTAAGAAAAGAAAAGCATATACTCCCAAAAGGCAAAAAACAAGCTCTCTTCTTTCTCAATCCCAAAGCAGAGATCCTAATTTTCTTAAGAAAAACCCCCCCTCTCTCTCTCTCTTCTCTCTCTCTCTAAATTCTTCTTCTTCGTCTTGTTCTTCTTCTTGTTCTTCATGTCTGATGAAAATAGAGATATTCCATCCCACTATAACCCTTTCTTCCATGGCCAATCTGCAGGAATCACCAGTACTACTGGGCACACTACTTTTCCCTTCTTCCACCCCCACAACAACTATCACTCCATCTACTCTCCACAAGTGGGATTCGATTTTCCATCTTCCAATTACATGAATCTCTTCAGTGATCATTCTTCACATGCTGCAGCCTCTTTAGATCACTACAGTACTACTTTGTCTTGTTCGTCGCCTGAAGTGATTTGTCCGATCGACAGTGGTTCAAAAAAGAGTACTGGTGGTGGTGGTGGTGTGGCAGAATCAAGTGATCAGAATCCGTTAACGCCCGCCCACTCTTCGTTATCTAACTCCTCTTCTAGTGAAGGTGCAGCTCATGATCAAATACTGAAAGATTCTGGAAAGAGCAAAACAGATGATCATTGTGAAGATGATGATGAAAAGCTTAACAAAGTGTAGGTTGATTTTTTTGGTGGTTCTTATATTTTTTGATGATTTATTCATGTTATTAATTTTATTATTGTTAATGTCTGATAATAAAGAAAAAACATCCTATTTTTGGTTTGAGTTATAGAAATATACCCAATATAGTACTCTAGGGTTGAGTCTTTTGTTCATGTTTTTCTCATTGGTGAATTAACTAAGTTTTTTTCTTTGAATTCTTCCTTTCATGATATATTTCACTATTATATTATGGTTGATTCTAATGAAAAGTTACAAAACCCTAATTTATACAGAATTTTCATCAGAAAAAAACCCATTATACGCAAGGAAATTGTTGAGAAAATTGAGGTTTTTCATTTCTTCCTTTTCACACTAGATTTCCTTTGTTACCATAATTAATAATCCCATTTTGTTAGTGTACTAACATTTTATAGTGGTGGATCCTAATGAAAGGTTACAAAACCCAAAATTTCATACATTAGAAAAAATATATACAGATCAAAGAAATTAATTAGGTGAACATATGAGTTCAACTCAGATTGTCTGGAAATGGGTTTTGTTGTACATAAATTTGATCAATTTTTGGTTTATTGTTTCGGCATATGACTGTCTCTGGTATGAGTGCCAGCCTCGTTAGAATTTATGGTCATGGTTGTGATGTCGTCTTTTCCATAATCTTTTTAATCCTTGTACGTACTCCGTCCATTCATCGATTAATAAAATCTTTCTTCGCTTAGCAAAAAAAGAAATGATCGATTCTGTGGGTTTAACTTTAAATATTAATTAGCAGGAATAAGCCTAAAAAGAAAGGAGAGAAGAGGGAAAGGCAGCCGCGATTTGCGTTCATGACTAAGAGTGAGATCGATAATCTTGAAGATGGATACAGATGGAGAAAGTATGGACAGAAGGCAGTCAAGAATAGCCCTTTCCCAAGGTATTTATCTAAATTAATGTGTTTAGTGCAAAATTGTGTTTATTTTTTTGGTGCCCAATGTGTGTATGATAGCTGGTAAAGGAACCGAACAACTTGAGTTTGAGCTCTTATTTACTTGCTAAAAGATCGTTCACGATCGGTTTGTTGCATAACCAAAGTTTAAATATTTTTTGAAGCTTGTGACGTTTTGAAACTATGTAATTGAACAAGTCACTAATATATAAGCTCATTCAATCTCTCGCGGTAAATAGATTCAATCTATCGACTTGAGATTGGCTTGCAATCAGGATGGCCAAAGATCGTTTGAGATCGACTGATCACCTGATAAACAAGTCAGGCTTGAACATGTTTTTGAAGCTAGTTTAATTTTAAACTTGAATTATTCACTACTCGGCTCGTTTGGCCCGTTATCAACCCTAATCTTCTTTTTGTTTGTTTAAGTTAGATGAACAGATCACGTATCATGCATGCAACCCTATTTTCTTGATAGCTCTGTGATTTGTTTGAGACTTAATGTTGGTTTCAGAGAATATTACATATACATGCATGCATGCATCAAAAAAAGCCGCACGTTCAATCGTCATAATAAGCCCTAAATGCATTCAGTTTCTGTCATAGCTAAAAGAATTACAAATCGTGAAATTAAATTTCCATCTCATCCATCTTAATCTGTAATTATACAATATCCATTCCAAATGGTTAATACTTGTACCCTTTTAATTTTGTTTGGCGAAAGATAGTAGTGTTAGTTAAAGTTAGAGAGGTTTGAACCCGGTTAAATGCATGGGAGTACACTGTGCCTACCACTGATCGCTACGACTCCACTTGCGGGTAACACTTCTACATTAATTGGAGGAATCTTTTTATTCATAGTTCTTTCAATATGTGACATTGAATTGTCCATATTAATCAGCTGACGTGCACCTTGTTATTCTAAGAAACAATAACAATTCACAAATTTGGTTGCATAGCCAGATGTGGAACCGAATTTTAATTGTTAATGTGTGGTTCTTTCCTTTCAAATTAAGACACTCAGAAGTACTGTTTTCTCTTTTGATACGTGCCCGGGACATCTTACATATACTTCGATTACTATAATAAAGAGTTTTTTCAAATGGAAATGTTTTTTTTTTTTAAATCCATTGCAGGAGCTATTATAGATGTACCAGCCAGAAGTGCACAGTGAAGAAAAGGGTAGAAAGATCATATGAAGACCCATCGACAGTGATCACAACATATGAAGGGCAGCACAACCACCACAGTCCGGCGACGCTCCGGGGAAATGCCGCCGGGATGTTCTTTCCACCGTCATCCTCCTTCCTGCAGGGATCAACATCATCATTGGGGCCTAGCTTTCCTCAACACCTCCTAACTCAGATGCTTCCTGTTAACATAAATGATGATCACCACCCTAACTCCATGTACTATCATCAACAACAACAGCAGCAGCAGTTGCTTCAGCTTCCTGACTATGGTTTATTGCAAGACATTTTTCCTTCATTTACCCAGAAACAGGAGCCTTAATCTTTTCTCGGACGAAAAGACTACCTTCTTCTCTCTCTGTCTGAGGTTGAATGTATCTAGTTTTGGTTATATGTATGGCTTATTGCAAGACATAGTCGTCTTCATTCGACGTATGTTACATGGACTTAGGTACGTGTCTATGTATTGGTAATTGGATTCCCATGATTCTCATGTAAGGAACACGGGGACGTTTTGTAGAATATATTCATATTTTTAATCTCTCTCTTTTGATTTCTAAGGTGGTGAGTTGTGTTTACAAGGTATTTCATGCATTACCTAAGTGTTTTATGGATTTTTTAAATAATGGTATCTATACATGTAATGGTAATATTGGAGGTGTAATATTATGGTATCTGGATTCTGGAGTATCTTACAGAAGCTGAATCGGGCACGATGTTAGAGCTGTATAGGACAAGTAATTATGAAATGTTAGAGCCGTATCGGACCAGTTTGACTCTCACTCGTATATTGGATTGTAAGTTGTAACAATATCGGAGAACCCAAATTTTAGGTGTGCAGCCTAGTTGGTGAAAAGCTTAATGAAAGCTGACAGTGCATGATTGCAATCTGGATTTCAGAAGAAGCCTCTTTGCGTGGGAACTCGACCTTTTGCATATCTAAAACTAGTGAACAATGTTATCCTAAATAGATCTAGAAGTGATTGCCTTACTTGGTCATGGAATTGTAATCAAGTCTTCATAGTCATATCAGTTTACAGAGAATGGAGGAAAAGCAAACCTTTCAAGAAGTCTCAACTCTCAAATCTTGGCTGCATTTGCATCCAAAATTGAAGTCTTTTTCTGGGCTTGCCCTGCATAGCAGCATCGCTTCCAGATCTAGTTACGTATCAGCTGTTACGTATGTAACGGTTTTTGGCCGCTCCGATACCGTTACATTCCTGTATACCGGTGAGAGGAAAATATTGCATGGGTATTGGCTGGTTCCACTTACGTATTGGTCCGGTTCACGACCATTATTGTTGTTAAAATCCTATGATACAGGATACGTAACCCATCCCGTATCCTTTTTGTATAGAAATCTTTACGATACGATGGCGTATCCTACGATATTTATGCGTATCCCGATTCAATGCGTATCCTACGATTACTTAATGGAAAAAATTCAAACATTATTGTAAGAAGTGAAACCTCAAACATGTTAATCTAAGTGGTTTAAGCGGCATTCAAACTATTTAAAAGATATCCAACCACAATGTAGGGCTTGAAAAGAAAAAAAAAAACATACTTCGATCGTATTTTGGGAGAATGTTATTAGAGATTTTCTTTTCTGTCATTGACTAAGGTAGTAGGAAACTTCCATCTAATAAATCCAGTTGGGAGACTTGAAATTTTGCAACTTAAGAACTTAGTTTGTTGGTGTTATTAGGTATAAATACTTATTAATTGTATATTATTTATGCTTAATGTATCTTAAAATACGCGATATGTATCCCGATACGATTTATAAAATAAGAAATATGATACACGATACATATCCCGATTTCAAAACCTTGTTCGACCGTTACTGGCTACGAAGCACCGACACCTCTAGGAATCGTCGTGTCTGGACACGGGGACACGTGTCTGGACACGCCACGTGGATGGGGACACGGCTCATTTGAATTTTTGGAGGGGGACACGGCTAGGGACACAGGGGGGACACGGATGGGGACACGGCAGGGGTCTATTTGAAATTTTTTAAAACTTTCTGGGGTAAATTTATAAGAAATCAGAACTTTTGGAAAAAAAGTGTAATTTAACCATATTATATAGACATCTCTTCTCTTCTTTTCTACCCATCTCGATTGGAAATTCTAGAAGCTACAACTCACGATCAGATCTCTTTCTCTCTCTCTCTCATCTGCGTGTGTGTGATTATATATAGAGCGCAAGTGCTGGCTTTTATCAGTCGTCATTTGATATTGCAACTTGTGAAGTTTTTTCAAGCAATATCTTTTCGGTGCCGATAGAAAAAGGAAGAAAACCCTATGTTTTTCATATTTCTGTATTTCGGCCATGTGTAAATGGTTGTTTATCAGTCCAGTTCACAATTTGCCAATACTATGTATTTCTGCCATCAGTATATTTATGCCTTCAGTACTTATCTATGTATTTCTTTGTGCATCTAAAAGTTAATGTTGTAGACCACATTTGTTTTCTGAGTACTACTTATCTATGTATTTCTTTGTGCATCTAAAAGTTAATGTTGTAGACCACATTTGTTTTCTAAGTACTGGTTGAACTTATTTATGAGTACTTTTCTGAGTACTTATTTATGTATTTCTTTGTGCATCTAAAAGAGCCAACGCCTCGCAAGCACCAAACAAAAAGAGTCAATGCCTCACAAGCAACAACAGAAGCAGAACCCAAGACACTACGACTAAGCCCCAAATATCAAATTTTTTATCCGAATACTCTCACATCTTCTTTGTGCCCTAAAGAACTCCTAACGTCCCTTCAACAACCTTTTTGCCCTTAACCTTTTTAGATGCATTGCTTGTGAAACCTTCTCTAATTCTTTGTTCGGCTCCACCCCTCTGATTAATTTCTGCTTGCCAATTTCCTTGTCTGACTCGCCAACAATTTCTTGGCTAATTTCATGGCTTGACCCTTTATTCTCAAAAGCATCCTCCTCATTTTTTTCAATATTTACCTCTTCTTGAAACAATGTTGCATCTCAGTGAAGATTTCTGCCCTACGTGCCTTCAACATGGGGGATCCACACAGCACCTTCTACTCCATTTGCCCATTTGCCTGGAAACTCTAGTCCTGTATCCTTAGGTGGTGGCAAATCACTTGGGTATGTCCACCACCACTCCAAAGCCTTTCTGCCATCTGGTTCTCACATCCTTTCAAAAACATTGAGCGGTAAGTGCTGGGAATCATAAGGCTAGAAATGATCTCATTTTCAACAACACCAACACTCATGGGACGAGGTAGCTGATCTTGTCAAAACAATGATGGCCATATGGGTTAAAGGTCTAAATAACTTTTCTGCCAACTCTGTAGAAGACTTCAAAGGCAACATTGACGGCATTAGACGTGTCAATGTCAGGATTTGATCAGTTTCTGCTTGTGGTTTTGTGGTTCTCTTATTTTCCTCTCTTTATTTGTATCTTTGGGAGGGCCATTCAACTCTTTGTTGTATGTTCCTTTTCCGCTGTTTTCCCTATTCCTTTGCTCTTGGTACGGTCTATATATGTTAGACCTTTTTCTAGAGCTCTTTTCTTTTTCTACTCTCGATGCATCCTTATTTTTATTTTTATTGTTTGAATTGTCCGATGTATCCTTATTGGGTTTCTATAAAAAGTTCTTTTGCCTATCAAAACAAAATTTGAACTGAGCAGCCAATATTAAAACCTTGATTTTATGCATAATTTTTTACGATATATGTTTTCTCAGTATACTAAGAATGTGGGTCTCTTGACTTTACTATAACAAGTGATTGTCTTACACAAGTAGTACTTTATGCTCCATTCTAAATAGTTCATGTAACATAGTATTTAAGTTAAAATGAAAAGTGGGAGTCCTTTTTTTGTTAGACTATTATAAAGGTACTAAAGTAGGAGGGTCACCTAAAACTCTTAAATTTTTAGCCACACCTCGAACTTTAGCTCAGGACAAGAGAATTGGGGGGCCTGCAGCAAGCATTTCTCACTACAGTTGTGTAGTGAGTAGTAGGGACCGTTGATCTTCGCAATCGATGGTTCAGATTCGCTAAGAATTCTTATCGATCAAAATATAAAAAATATATATATAAAACATATTTGAACCGTTGATTGTTATAATGTACGGCTCAAATGCTCACTACCTATAGTGAGTCCCTTCATTATAGGGTCCCGGATCCGCGGGACTGGCTCTGATAGCATTGACCCAGGAACAAGAGCTTGAAAGTGTGCTTTGTCTTGTTTGATGATAGGAGTATGTATGGCTGTCTCTTTGAGCATGGAATTCAAATCTCTGACTTCTCCAATGCCATTCTCACAAAAAAGGTACTAAATTCAAGTCTCTCACTTTGAAAAAATTGCCAATATGAGAAATCTTGGGGTTCAATAGGAGAGATGGGGCCGGCATGAGTACTTAAGTCTTAAAGTAATCTTTAGGAGCTGATTTATGCAAGCTATTAATTGCGTTTTGCAATTGATATCAAGAAATAATCCATTTTGGAGTATTATTCTTTCTATCCCACTTTATTGGGGTCTATTTTATATTTTGAAGAGTGACATGTTTTTGTCCTTCTCTTTTGAATTAATTTGAAAACTCCATCTATTATAAATTATAACAAAAGAATAAAACATAAGTATATTTTTGCTTTAGCTTAAAAAAGCGTAAAGTCTCAAAAAAAAAAAATTAAACTCGAGAAGGAGAAATTTTTTTGCTTACTAGTAGAAGAGCCACTGGCCCAAAAATCCTAGAACTAGAACAGAAAGCCGCGAGGGATCAACCTAGCTCCCACCAACTTTCTAGCCTAACCATCAACAGGGAACGTTTCACCATTAAATGGGCGATGTTGTTACAGTCACGTTTCACATGAGTAAAAACGCAAGAAGAAAAATGAAGCGCAAATTTGGTACAATCCATAATAATAGAATCACGGTCAGCATAAGTGGCACATCAGTAAAGTCTCAACTTTGTATAATCTCAAGTGAGAGATTAGATGATCAAATCTCTTTGAAGGAATTATCGACTGAAAATTAAATATCCCTCAAGAGCAATTTTCCTAATCTTTGATTTTCGTGATTTATTGGGTTATTTCATGGTTATTTAAGTATCTACTACTGTAAAGATTAAGAGATACATGAATTCAATTCTCCCACAACTAATTAAAAAAGATATGGTACAACTCCTTAATTTTCAGAAGGAAAAAAAAAAAAAAAAAGTTCCCAAAATTGGAGCGGTCCATAAACTTTCCAAAGGCCCAAAGAATTGTTCACTTTTGGGGCCTTGAAATCCTTTGGACCTTCACTAATAACCCAGCCCATGTCCATCCTATTTTGGGTCACCAAACATGTTCACCTCACTATCAACCAAAAAAAATAGTTCGACGGGATGTCCTGTCTAGCTTATGCGTATCTCCATTAAGAGCATCCCAACAGTCTCAGTAAATTTTGAGCTAAAAATAGTAGTAAACAGTGCACATTTTTCACTTTACCTACTCACATCTCTTTCAAAACTCCAACAATCCTCTCTATTATTAAAAAGAGAGAGACAGAGAGAGGAACAAAAAGGTAGTGAACAGTTGCTCCCTAAATGAGGAGGGATTTAGGGAGGCACTGTTCATCCATGTAGAATAGGAACCTTTTAATTGAGGCTGTTGGGGGATTGATTTGACCATTCCTCCCTATTATGGCTAAAATCCCTCTTTAGAGAGCCTTGTTGGGGATGCTCTAACTTAATCCCTTCCATGGTTCAGTCAAAGACAAACCATCCACACAAGAACTAGGAGATCCAAAAATAATAATTTTTTGCAGTTTGACCCCAAAAATTAAATCCTGATTAATTATGTGGGGAGCAAACCCCACAAACCAACTGGACTAACCGGGCTCATCAAGAAAATATTTAACCTTCATACTAAAATATATCGACAGATTCGACACATTTTTTTTATATATAAATAAATGTTTATAGAATCGATTAGATGCCAAATGATATCTTACTTCTGAATTATCAAATTTAGAATAACCAAATGAACAAATTTAATTTGTTTGTAGTTGCGAAACACCATTTTTTTTTTCCATTGTGTCAGTTTTAGATAAACCTGTCCTCTTTTTAAGCAAAATGATCGAATCCTATGATAATATTAAATAAGAATTCATATTTTATCATTTCCTTAATGTTGTTTTACTGTTACCAAAGACAGGAAGTTATCTAAATTGGGCAAAACCACAAGGGTAGTAGCCTAGATGGCGGGGTGTACCACATCCCCAGTTGCAACCCAAGTTCAAATCTCACTGGTGTAACTGCAAGAGCTGCGGGGTGACACTTATATCATCTAGTACCCAAGTGGTGCCTTTGGTGACAGCTTGTCATCTCAGACAGTAACTATGGCGCGAATCGGACATTCCAAAAGGCGAGCCGGGAGCCCCTATGGTCACGCCCAAGAAGAGCTTGCTACGCTGGTCGGCCCCTCCCACCCTTTTTTTTATCAAAAAAAAAAATCTAAATTGGGCAATAAATTTACATTAAAAGTTGCCAACTTATATAGGTTGGGGAAAAATAAACCTTA
Organism: Gaultheria prostrata; assembly: GCA_036023075.1. Lineage (NCBI taxonomy): Eukaryota > Viridiplantae > Streptophyta > Magnoliopsida > Ericales > Ericaceae > Gaultheria > Gaultheria prostrata. The sequence continues at coordinate 8,110 of JAXBDA010000403.1, read as the reverse complement.
CCCAGGAGTTTGGGAATAAGTAACTATCCAGCTTCCCAGGCTGCTAACTTTCTTTTTTTAAAGATCTTCCTTATCATCTTCCAACAGTTAATAAGAATATTAAAATACGTGATGCCTCCCTAGTGAATGGGTTTTCTGAGTAAAAAATCCAAATCATTATATTGGGCCTGCGCGTTCATCCTCTGTATTCATCTTGCTCCTTATTTAGGACATCTCCAATCAAGCTCTAAACCTCCAAAATAGAGATTGAATGTGACATATCGAGGAAAGATTTTGTAATTTACCTATTTTATTCTTCAATTTTTTATATTTTATGAAGGGACCCATTGTACTTTTTAGAGATTTTAGTCTCTATATTTGGAGACCCAAAAGCAAATTTAGAGACCAAAATCTCTAAAAAAAAAGTACAATGGATCCCTCCATAAAGTACGAAAAGTTAAGAATAAAGAAGGTAAATTATAAAATCTTCCCTCAATATGTCACATTCGGTCTCTATTTTGGAGGTTTAAAGCTTGATTGGAGATCTCTTACTTATGTAGGCTGCGTTCTCAAAAGCTTCTTGTTTTTTTTTTGATCCATCAAAAAAAATAATAATAATAAAATAAAGTCAAAAGCTTCTTGTTGAACTAGCTCTATTTCAATCTGTCCAGGACCGACCGATATACTACTAATAATAAAGTCTTCAATCAACTGGTGGAATACTCACTTGAGTTAAAATAATAAGGAATATTGATAAACTTGTATCGAAACTGAACTAGGGTTTAGTGTGTCTTAGCCTTTAGACCTAACTTAAAAAATGAGTTTTTTCCATCCTGTATAAGCTTTTAACTATTATTTCAAATCCTGACTTAAACTCAAAATTGACTTATTGAATTTTACGAGATAGGTTATTCTCTCACAATATATAGACTTAAGAACTAGCTTAAGCCAATTCCTAACTTGATTCAAGAATTGGAACAACCCGGCTCAGTTTGGATGACAATAATCTCGAGGGGAAATGAGAACGTGATGCCCTATATCCATGATTTCAATATTTGGAAGAGACAAGAACGGGAATGTGATGCTAAGCTTCTCTGATTCCTATCTGCCTCAGTTAGGGTAATAAATTATAAAAGATGATAGAATGGTGCCCTAGTCAAAATTTTGATTAAAAAATTCACGAGGAAAAATGATTTGTACATTTTTCACGGAAGTGCGCGCATAGAGAACGTAAAATTATGTATATCAATCATTATCATTGTCTTTATAAGGCACTCGCTAACAAAATCTTTCAAACAAAGGTAGGCCACATTCTATCAAATAAACTTTTGCATATACGTTATTCTTTCTAATTTTTACGAGATGAACGAATCAAATTACTCATTCTAATTCAAATTGAACCATGAAAATGAAAATTTGGATGGATGTTAAGGAATTGTGTAGGTCCACCCGGGGGAGCTGATCCTTTACTAGTCCTTATCCAGTCCATTGAAGCTTCCTATTGTTTAATGGAACTAGGTTCAAGGTCTCATGCCTAGCACGAGTTTTATGTCCGTGTATTTTAATTCAGATTTTAGGGACTCAAATGCGTAACCAACAAAACTCTAGGGACTCAAATGCGTAAAGCAACAACCTCCAGGGACTCAAATGCGTAATTTAGCCATACAAAGCCAAAAGACCAAAAGGGCATAGCATTGTGGCAGAATTACAAGAAAACCAACAGGGCAATTTCCAATCAGAGGGCAAAATTGGCAAAATGTGGCATTTGACCAAACACCAATTTTGGCCTCTCTTTTATAAGTCTCCGGAGGAGGAGATAACGTGATTACTGCACAAAAATAATTACTATAAAAATAAATTACTATTAAAATAAAAAAATAATTATTAAAATAATACTTAAAAAAAGATTTTGTGATTCCCAAGAAACCGGTGGCCTACCACTTCATGACTCAACCAATCAAAACATTCCACAAGACAATCAAAATTATGGCCGTTATAGAGAGTTCTTCTCGGACCAAAAAAGTCAAAAGCTGAACTCCTATGATTTTCAAAACATTGTGCCCACTTTGCCTCTCCACCTCGTCCTCCTTCCAATGGGAATGGGGTTGCTCCTGCGCAGCATGTGCACAGCAGCTGTTGTGCATGATCTGGACCGTTCGTTACTTAGATGAACGATCTAGATTTCAAATAAAATAGGACAACTATTCATTCGAATAGTCTGCTTTCAATCCGAACCATTGAAAACATTTGTGGATAACTTAGATTGTGATCATTACCCTAGGTCCCCTCCCATGGTGGTCACTGTCAGAGAAGAAGTAAAGAGTGCCCACAATTACCATGTCACAGAAAACTTGACCCCACAACATGTGTAAAATCCATCATTAAACAATCAGATGAGTGAGCTGTTTCCAATTATTAGTTGGAATGTGATTTTGGACCATTTGTACTTCATTTGTGTTGGTTGTGTAAGGTGCATTGAATACTTTGAGGCGTGCTAGAATTTTGCCAAACAGAATGGTCATATCAAGGAAAATTATACATATGTCCGGTCCGGTACCAGATGCGAACACAAATGTGCCATATCATTTAATGTGAGTCTCACGTGCCTAATGCACACGGAACTCACACGCATAAGACAATTTCGGTCACAATCTGTATTTGAATTTGTATCCATTCATGGCACTGCTTTTATATAAAGAAAAGTAGTACTGGGATACAGATGTACAAATGTACATCTGAAGTGAACATAAATATGCCCAAAATCGTTTTATGTGTGTGAGTCTCATGGGCATAATGCGCTTGGAATTTACGCACATTGGACAACACCTGACACGATTGTATCTGGATTTGTGTCTAACTCTCGCACACTGCTTTTATATGAAAACAATGAGAGATGAAAAGAAAAGGCAACATATGTGTTGTGGTAAGCATCATCACCTGCAGTGCATCATCTGCAGTGCAGCATGCAAGCCAAAAGAGAGAAAAAAGGAGATGGGAAGTGATTCAGTACTTAGGTGACACTGCTACAAAAGGGGGTAAAACTATCATAAAAGGACATGGGAAAACCGACAAGAAAAGAGAGAAAGAGAATACCAATGAAAGTTAAACCACCCAGTGATGAAGACAAATTAAAAAAAAAAAAAACAATAAAAAAGGAATCATAATAATCATCATAAATAGAAGAAAAGACCATCCTCTCCAAAAACACCTATACATCATCTCTTTCTGCTCCTCCCTCTCAAGTAACTATTGTTGTGCTTATCCATCATTTTGTTAAACCAATGGGCTAATCGACATCCAATTGCTCTACGATACGCATAAATTCCGCCAAAAAGCAACATGAAAATGTAGGTTGATCTACTCAAGAATTACCAAATTTTTTTCCAAAAGTCGAAGGGTGATGAGGCGTAATATCCACCAGGGTCATACCTATGCGCGAGTCATCTGATCAGATGAATGGCTTGCAGATTGTTCTACCCTGCTTTGAACGGTATCAGGTGAACCACAACTCTCTTTTATAGCCGATTCAATTTCCATGCTTGCAGTGCGGCTTCTCCTGTTCCTCCGGTCCTGCAGACAGACAGTTGAAGTCTTAGATACGAGCTTCTAAACAGGCAAACAAGGGAGTAACAAGCATTGTATCAATATCCCGAAAAAACTGAAGCACTTCTCCACCATCATATTCATTGCAATGCACTCTATGAATATACAACACTAAACTCAACTAAAATAAAACAAAAAAGACAAAAGAAAGCAGCAGGTTCTGGTGGAAACAAAAGTTCACTTTTACATGCATGTATCCAACAGGACAATATTCAGCTAGCCAGCCATTTCACAAAATTATCCTTTCCTTTCAATTTATGGTACCCGAAAAAAAGGATTATATGTTATGGTTACTTGCTAAAAGACTCACCAACCTGCCTAAAATGGTCCGATGCAGAATGCAAGCCTGTTGGAGAGCCGACATGTGTGAATGGATAGCTAAAGTCCTTTAAAGGTGGCATTTAGCTAGTATGTTGGATGAACTGAGCTCGCACCCTCACGGTCACGGGTCATAATAGGCACAGTATTGTCTAAAAATCCCAATTTTGTACGCAGGCATATGTGTATTGCTGTAAATGTCAATCACGTATAAAAGTGGTTTTGCTAATGTTTGAGAACTATAGAATTGCCAGTAAAGAATTAACTCCAAAAAGTAGCAGCGAATAGCGTAACAAATTCTCTACTTATGGATATCAGCTGTTACTGAACCATGGAAATAGATAAATGTGCCACCTTCAGAGACAGTGTCTGAGGTAAATATCTAAAATACCAAATGGTGGCAGATCCATATGCCAATTTATGTGCATCCTGTCGGTAGTGGAGAAGTCCTTAATTCCTCAATTCATTATGTGGCGCAAAATCCATCATTGGCCACAATCATTTGGTTACGCCAGGGATTGATTCTATTTTTACAAATACCCATTCAAGCATCCTCATCAACGGTCCATCAATGCCCTTATTTTGTTCTAAATTACTTTCTTTCCACTAGTTCTTACGTAACCGATTTGAAGCAAGTCAACGGCGTCTTTCTTTCCGAAATCCAATGTACAACAGACACATGACCTATGCACATGTTTTGGGAGTTGGTGTGCGAGAGAAATCGCGAACAAGCCTTTATACAAGTCAAATTACCCAAAAACCATGCATAGACTAACAAATGCCCCAAATTTCATAACTGCAATGATCATTGTCATTAATCCTATACAACATGGTATTGCACAGTAACCAGGCAATTTTCAATACTCCACCGGTATAAAGGTGGACAAGGCATGAGTGGCAGTACAGTGGTTAACTAACAGTCAATAGGTACTGCCTTCTTTCAGCCGTTTGATAAGTAAATAGGTGCTGCCCTAGCAACCGTTCAACAACAATCCTTGGTAGGAAGGAATCCTTAACTATCGTATTATGGATTCTTCAAGATTATTAGAGAGTAATAATTCACCTCTGCAATTTCTTTTTTGCTTTAATCGTGGGTGGGTAATTCCATAGTGAGTTTTTGTTAAAATACTGAATTTATCACAATGCAGAAAAGAAATAAAAGGAGTGTATCCGCACCTCGCGATAAGGAAATTCATCAGCTTCAAGCATTCGAACAACCTGACTCATTTTGGGCCGTTTCTCTGAGTCAGGATCAACACACCTTAAAGCAACCAGAAGAGCACGTTTTAGGGCACGTGTTGCAGGTTTAACTTCAAGGTTTTCATCCACAACTTCCTCAGCTCTTCTGTTTCCTACCATAATTTTAAGCCACTCAACAAGATTAACCTGCAATAACACAGGAAGAGTGATCACTAATGGAAAATACTGGCAAAACGGTGTCTTGATTACTCGAAGATAGAGAGAATTGCAACTTAGAGACAACAGTTTTACAGAATTTGGTACCTCATTAGCAGGCCGGCTATAATCAACAGGATCCCTTCCGGTTACTGCCTCAAGCAAGAGAACGCCAAAACTATAAATATCACTCTTTTCATTCAACATGCCAGTATTAGCATATTCTGGGGCCACATAACTGTAAATCACATGGAGGGACGGACTTTTAGTTTTAAGAAGTAAAGCTTTAATCAGGAAATCCTTTAAATTTTTAAAAAGAGGGGATTTCAATATATGTTTCACACATTACCCAAATGTTCCCATAACTCTGGTGGTTATATGACTTTCTCCTGAATCCAAGAGCTTGGCCAATCCAAAATCAGAAACCTTGGCATTGAACTCATGATCAATCAAGATATTGCTAGATTTTATGTCCCGGTGCACAACTTTTGGTTCAATTGCTTCATGCAAATATGCAAGCCTGAAGACAATATGTTAACACATTTTTTCAGCTCAACTGGAAACACTGCTTGTATGGGGAAAAGCAATACATGAAAGAGTTCCAGCACCAAAAACATAAAGGAAAGAAAACGGACTTACGCCTTAGCAGTACCAAGAAGAACCTTCATTCGGGCTTCCCATGTAAGGTTTCCATATTGGCGCATAGCACCATGAAGCCACTGCTCCAAGTTGCCATTATTTACATATTCATAGACCAGCATTCTGCTTGAAGCAAGAATCAAAACTTAAGCAGCAATGACTAATTTGGTACCATAACTCAAGGAATCTGCTAACGGAGATATACATAAAGAGAATAGTGAAGACGATAAAAATCTAGATATCAACAGAAGTGTATGCACTGACCTGTGAACTCCTTCTATACAATAGCCAAGGAGCCGCACAAGATTCTTGTGTCGAACATGGCCTATAGCCTCCACTTCAACCCTAAATTCTCTCTCTGCCTGCCCCCTGCAAACACCAATTTTTCGTACGATCATAAAATGTTAAACCTTTACATTCCAAGATTTATTTACCAAACATTGAGAGTCTATGAATCATTCTTACAGATTGTTGAGAAGCTTCTTGACTGCTACCTCGGTCCCATTGACGAGCTTTCCCTTGTAAACAACTCCATAGCCACCTTCGCCAAGCACATTCTCCGATGAGAATCGATTAGTTGCAAGATCAAGGTCTCTAAGAGTAAACCAATGACCCCACCCAAGTTGCGAGACTTCCGGCAGTCCAATTAAAGGAGAGGCCATTGGTAGTCCATATGGAAGTGAAGACTGTTTCCGGATTGTTCCGGAACTTTCCCCAGATTGTGAACTACACCCCCTCTCTTGATGATAAACTGAGCTACATTGGCTTATATTATCGGCATCGCCTGATATGCTTGTACCCAAATGAACTAACATCTTTTCGGAATTCTTATCACTTGATTTATCGTTAACCGTAAGGAATAAGCTCTCTGGATCATCAAGGGAGTTTTGACGCCCAACTCTGTCGACCTTGATATCTTTAGAGACATTGGGAATTAGGGAAATTGGGTACTTGTCTAATGTCCTTCGAGATTTTCTACGAAGTGAGGCCCATAAAGCTAAGATACAGAGAATGAGAATTATAAATGCACCAACACAAATACCAATTACAACCCATAGTTTTAGACCCAAAAATGAAGTTTTCGTAGACAACTCTGCATTCAAACTCCCGGATGACATTTCTGGTGACCCTGATACACCGATACAATGGAACAATTGCCACCTGGATTCCAAAACATGTTAGGTTCCTAATAAAATTCTAAAACACCTATAACAAACAGAAATTTGCATAAAGTTTGCAATGTATTTTCCAGTGAATTACTATCTCCTCCCTGATTTAACACTCGAAAGCGATAAATAAAGGCTATCTAACCAACTTGAAAGAAATATGATTCCTTGCTTACTCTGGTCAAATTAGCAAGCCATTAATAGGGAAATTAAATGATTAAAACTAATGAGGCATGAGATTTCAATACATTTTGTTAATCTGAAAAACTATTATCTATTATTTTAGGCAATTGATTAATCAGGGAAAACCCAATTCCATTTAACCATATCGAAATCAAAATCTCATAGCAATTTCAACAAACAAATACCCACAAATCTCCATTTCCAATATCAACCCTAAACCTACAAAAATAGGTTGAAAATCCAGCATAGCATAACTTATGATCTAAGGAAAAGGAAAATGAAGGGAAATGTAAATCTAACATAAAGTAATTCAAAGGAGAAAGAAGAACTTACCTTTTGCAGAGATATAAATACAAAACCTAACCCTTGATCTTCTTCCTTCAGAACCCTAAGAATCAAACAAAGGGCCAATCTTTGAACCAATAGAGACCATGGAGAGAACAATGTAGAGAGTTGAAATGAAATATAACAATAACCCACCAGAAAAAGAAAAAAAAAACGAAAAAAACAAAAACACGAAAGAAAACACAGCAGAAAGTTAGCAGTTGAAGAGGAGTAGTTTGGAAGCAGAAGAAGGGTATGGCCAGCAGTGGGCCAAAAAGAAAAAAGAATTGAGAAAGCAATAAAATAAGTAAACAAAGAAGGCCAGACAAAAGTCTAATCTGTGAAGGGCAAATGTAGAAAGAAATTTGCAATCAGAGACAGAATGTGAAGAGAGAGAGAGAGAGAGAGAGAGAGAGAGAGAGAGATGAGTTTTTTAATGGTGGAGAGGGGGGGGGGGGCAGAAAAGCAGAGGCGCGTGAAATAGGTTGGTGGTGTGTTGTGAA